>LDDX01000045.1:1974-215532 GCA_012184315.1 Arthrobotrys entomopaga | reverse complement strand
CCCCCCCCCCCCCCCCCCGGGCATGCCAGAAACGGCTGTTACTACTTGAGTATATTATTACTTACTTATATATTAGAATATTGGTGGTGATGCCGGGCTGGTGATCTCAAAACAGAACACGAGAAAAGCGACGGACGAACAAACAAACAGGAATGTTGGAATGGGCATGTCACTCTTATCACACTCACATATCCTTGCATGGCCCTGACCTGTCCAGTCCTGACCTGTCCTGGCCCTGTCGCATGCACGATCCTAACCAACCAAAAGTTCCAGGCGCATCATTTTTCTTTTCCCCGGTTCGGGTCCCGGGGAATGCCGCTGGTGGGGGGGAACTCAAAGGGCATCATGGCCGGTCATCTGACTTTTGAGGAGGGTGTATGTAAAATAAGTACTTACACTGTGTAAGAAAGTATTGCATGTGGGACCACAAACATGTCAACTCAGTCGACGTCACCACCAGCGGCCATTAATTAATTGCATCCACGCCACCCGCACCGCCGCTCTCCATGAGACCCCACCCCACTCTTACCGCATGGCATTTTAAACCTCAAGACGAAAAAGGTCGAAAAATCTAACCCCTGTTTTTGTTTGTTTCCACCGTTCTTCGTCTAAAACATCTACAAGCTTAGGGATACACTTTACATACATACATCGATTCAAGTTACATCAATTACATGCTTCCTATATGACCTTAATGTAAAAGAAGGAAGAAAGGGAAAGCTTTATATATGCATTCAAATAAGTAAATAAATAAATAAATAAATATGAACAACTGAATAAACCCCCCGAAATTTTTAAAAAAAAGAGAAGAAAGAGAAGAAAAAAGGCATTCACATGTCGCATTTGTATTGCATCTGCACACAAAAAGAAATATATAAACATGAGAAAAGAAAAAAAAAAAAGCCCAAAAACGTTGATGCAATGAAAATGCTTTTGGCAAGCCGTCCTAGCTTAGTCCCGAACCAGGACGCTAGCCTTCAAGTCGTCCGGCCGTGCGTCCGTCTAGTTGGAAGTTGGAATAGCTAAACTTTACTCTCGACGAAGACTCTGCAAACGAGCTTGAATCGAGATGACCTAAAACGAAAAACAACCGCCATCAGTGAATAGATCTTTTTTACGATATCAGGTTCTCAAGTAATTATGATATAAACTCACCTCGACAGCCTGCTGCACTTCCAACAGCACTCTCACCTCCTTCAACCAATCCCCCGCCAACGTCTTCGCCCACCCTTGCAGCTGATTCATCTCTCTGGCAGCTTTATCAAAATCCCCCTCCTGCAAATAATTCTCCGTCCTCGCCAGAATAGCCTCCACATCATTCGTCGTCGCCAACCCGCTCTTCTTGAACAGCAACTTACTCGCCACCCAACTCGACGCGTGCCCAAACACACCAGCATCTTCGGGTACCAACGACGCCTTCCTAACCTCAACAGCCACCCTCCTGAACCGATCGATAATCTGCGCCGGAGACGAAACCCCCTTCTGATACGCTGCGGGATTGATCGATGCGATAGCAGCCTTGACCACCTCATCATCAGCCGAAACCTCCTTCAACGCCGCCAATTCCCTCACGAACGGCCTCGGCTGCTTTGGATCGTTCACGGATGCCTTGACCGCCTCCAACGCAACGTGCATCTGCTGGGTCTGCAGGTTCGAATCCAAAGTCTCAGTCCACACTGACGTCACCTCTGCTAGTTTCTCCACATCCTCCGCCAACTCCTTCAATTTACCCAACCGTCCATCCCGCTCCTTCTCCACCCGTTCCTTCAAATTAGCATACCACTCCCTCTTCAACTTCAACGCCTGTTCCATCAACTCATTCTTCAACTTGGCTTCAGCGAGGGCATCGCTCCTCTCCAATTCCGTCTTGAGTTTCTCACGATAGCTCTCGGCGAGGTTATCCCTTTCCCGTTCAAACTCCTCCCTCCATTTTCGCTCAACGGCAAGCAACTGCCCTTCCATGGTCTGCACGATCCCACTGGCGACTTTGGTAAACTCCACCTCCTGTTCCTTCAATTTATCCGCCAACGGTTCCGTCGATGCAGCCTTCAACTCTTGAATCTTCTCGTTCACGACTTTGACTTCCTCCTTGGCAGAGACGATGGCGGAATCAAAATGTTTCTTCGAATCGGATTCATTGATCACTTCGATCACAGAGTTGATAATCTTGACCAGATCGTGCATGATTGGATCGTGGTGGTCCACCGCTGCCGGTGCGATCTTCTCACCGTGGAGGGAAGCCGTGCTGCGTTTATCCTTGGTAGGGTCGTCGAGGTGATCACCTGCGGATTTGCCATCCGGGGTGGATTTGGTACTCAAGACGGTAGCGGTAGCAGCCGCGGCGGGAGTGACAGTTTTGACTGCATCCTCCTCTTCTTTTCCTTCTTTATCCTCCTTCTTGTTACTCTTGTAGGGTCCATCACGGTCCAACTGGGCTTTATTCGGATCTTCCTTCTCACTAATCTTCCACGTTGCTCCGCTGCGTTTGGGGATAGTGATGGATGGGTAGTGTTTAGGCGTGGCGATGGTACCCGGGTGTGCGCCTGGAAAGCGGGATCGGAATTGTCGGTCCTGTACTTCCAAGACTAATTGCTCGCCAAAGGGGATGTACTCTGTGAAAAAGTCGTGAAAGTTGTCGTTCTGGAGAGAGTAGTATACCCCTCCTGCGTATCCCAAGATTGTAAGAAGGGTAACGGAGAGGAAAAAGTTGCGGATGCGATGGGTTTGTTTTGGTGGTATGATGGTAGTTTCGGTGGGGCGAGGGGGAGGAGGGGTGGATTTGGGATCCGGTGTTAGTGGTGCCGTGGCATCGGGTGGTGGGGTTTTAGGTTCCAGGGAGGGTGTGATTGGAGTTTCGAGCTTGGGGACCGGTGGGACGTCTTGGGATTTGGTATTACTGCCGGGTAGGACTACCGGTGTCGCATCTGCTCCTGTTGACTTTTTATCCGCGAGCCATCTTCGGTGCTGTTATGTCCCGTATGTTCGTGTTAGTTGTATCCGTGATATACCCATACCCATATCGTAGAAAATGGCTGTAAGAGTGAGGATGATGAACAACCGGGTGGTGTACACACTTGAATATATCCCAATTGCGATTGCAATTGACATGCCAGCGGTGATGTTCGAGACCGTATCGTCAGATTGCTGGCGTTATGTAACGGTCTTGACACTGCCCGCCGCAGCATCATGTGAAAAGGAACCCGTCGAGGGGGTGGTGGGTGGTGACGGTATATAACTTGTCGGAGTTACTACGCTCCCAGCCGTGAATCGACAGGTTGTGGAAAGCCGTCGATGGGAGGCCAATTGGCGTTTCTTACGGGTGTAGAGAGGGGCGGGGGGGAGGTAGGACGGACGGGGGATGATGATGAAGATGATGACGGTCGTATGGTCGTGGGTCGTGGGTCGTGAATGAACGGATGAGGTTGGCTTTGGGGTGGTGTTTGTGTGCCGGTTGTTAATTTTGAGGGATAATTTTCGGCAACGTGAAAAAAAAGGAAACGGCCATTTTTGCCGACCAGACCACGCAAACAAACGTCATCATCTTCGCATGTCGAATTTCTACCCGACATGTGCATACGTATTACATATATCTATCCATTATGAAGCCGATGAAGAGAATTCCACGTACGTACTCGAGCATGGGAGAGAATTGTCGGGCAATCTATTTATATTTCCAGCGGTTAAAATACAGACTCAATAATGAAAACTCAGATACCGATACTATACTATTGTAGTGTGAACGAAAACGTGGGAACACATCCGATACAACGGAGAGTCAACGTGGGAAGGACATATATCTCAGAATCATATTAAGACTTTGGGTACCAAAGGGGGAATCAATCGATATCAGGTATACAGATAAACAAGAGGAGATTGAACTTATACGCGCCCAAGGAGACATATATAAAGGAGCTTACACGGGGGACAGATCTAGCACCGAATTCAAACGAAAATTGGTAAAAAAAAATGCAAAGAAAAGAAAGAAAGAAAGAAAGAAACTATATATATTCGGGCAGCATAACATCTTCAATATCGTCACACAAAAAGGCGCATGCAATTCCATTCTTCCCCGTACATTCCTCACCCCTCCACCATCATCCTACCCATGTTGCTTTCTCTTTGGGATATAGTAAAATAACCCGTTCAACATACAAAATAAAGCTCAGGAAGCTAAAGGGGGAAAAGTAAAAGAAAAAAAAAGAAAAGGATATAATATCAAAAAAAAGACAAAGGCACTGTGGCTCAAATTCCAAATCCTATAGAACGACGACCCGTAAACACCAGCATGACGAAAGGAATAGAAAGTTTAGGAAGAAGATGTAGAAGAAGCGGATGAACCCGTGTGTGGGGGAATAAAGATCCCATTATTTGATGGTATTAAAATATATTTGGGACGCCTAGGCATTAGAAGTGTCATTTGAAGAGGATATCCCGGAAGCGTGAACTCCTTGCTCTCATCCTCGAGATCTATGAGCGAATGGCCTGCGCAAAGTGTGTGTGCAATGTGTGTGTTTTTGTGCGAGTAGAACCAAAAAATAGAACCGTTAGGACGAAAAAAACTAAACGTAATTTCCAATGCGTTTGTTCCCTGATCCTTTGGGGGGGGAGAACCTCTCGTCGCCTTCCGTTTAGCAAGCACAAGCACCTGCTCCGTTCACATTCTGTTGTGTCCTGTTGATATCCACCCCAGGCCGGAGAGGTCCACCACCCGGGCCTCGTCGCGGACCAGCCTGGTCTGTCGGTAACTTCTTCGCGATGGCGGTGAACAGCTCCTTGACATTTTCAGCCGTCTTGGCAGAGGTTTCGAGGAAGAGCAAGCCGGCTTCCTTTGCGTACGCTTCGGCATCGGCGGTTTCGATGGCGCGTTTCGATGGGTTGGCGGTAACGAGATCGAGCTTGTTGCCAGCGAGAGCGATGACGATGGATTCGTTGGCCTGTCGCTGCAGCTCCTTCACCCAAGCCTTTGCCTTGTCTAGGGATGCCTAAAACCAACGGATGATAATATTAGATGATATGCATTTAGAAAGGGAAACCTCCACATAGTAATCAGTTTTGTTGATTTATCCGTACAGCTTGTGTTATGTCATATACCACCACGGCGCAGTTGGCATTTCTGTAATACATAGGGGCTAGCGATTTGTATCGTTCTTGACCGGCAGTATCCCTGAAGATTAGAAAAGAGAGATTAAATTAGAACAAAGCTCAGAATATAGAGAACAGGGTAGTGAAAATGTAAAAAATACCATATTTCAAATTTTACAGTGGTGTTTTCGTCGAGAGCGATTGTCTGAGTGAGGAAAGCGGCTCCGATCGTACTTTCTCGGTAGTCATCGAATTGATCCTAACATACCCGAATCTCCTTGAGCATGCGGCGATAAGAGCAAACAAGCTGGCAGGAAGCTCACCTTTACGAATCTTAATACCAGGGAGCTCTATTCACGAATAAAAAAAAATGTCAGTATGAGAAGCTTGGTGGTCGCAGACGGCGGTGTATATTTTTTGGGGCGGCAGTTGACAGACCTTTCCGACCGCGGATTCACCTGTTGAGAGCAGAGACACACATGAGGATCAGCAGACATAACTCTGGACAACGAGACGAGCAAGGCAGCGTACCCAGCAGGACTAATTTGAATTGGGCAAACCGAGTATTGGCCGAAGAAGTGGATGCACGAGGCTGGGCCATCTTTTTTTTTTTTTTTATGGGCGGAGAGTATGTCGGGAATTATTATTCTTGGTTGATAGGGATAGATGGGAAGGCTGAACGATGATGGTGATGATGATAGTAGGAAACGATGGTGATGGTTTGAAAGAGGCGTGGTGGACGATGGGGGAGGGAAGAGAGAGAGGTGGTTTGTTTGTTGGGTTGAGTTGAGTTGAGTGAGTTGTGGATGGACTGGATGGGCAGACGATCACAGGCGAGACAAGATGGACAGTCGGTCACAACACCTTCTCAACGACGACGACGACGACAACAAAAGGATTTCGATAGCTCTATCTCCTGTGAATGATGAACGAGATGGTTTAAAAAGGAGGATGGAGGAGGGGGCAGGCAGGTTGGACCGGTTTCCAGTCGCGGGAATGTAGCAAAAAAGAGATCATATAATTTGGTATGGGATGCGGTTCGAGGACCGTCGAATCGAGTTGGGCGGCTGCCGGGAACAGCTCGAAGGCTCAGAACAGCAGGCATTTGCGTACCTGCCATACGTCAACAGACATACAACCGCACTCGCTCATATGCACCCATCCTTTCCTTCCATCCACCCACGCCTCGAAATCACCGGACTCCGCAGCCACACACTCTCATACCCTCTACAGATATCATTTTGACGCCCTTGCTGTTCTGTTGACTATCTAAATCTGTTTTTATCATTGTTATTGTAGAACTTTAGCTGTGCCTACTGACTGACATATCGATCCGACATTCATTATTATCAGTAACAACTTTGAAAGCTCTCGAAACTTACCCCTCAACAACAGCGAGTCATCCATTTAGCTAGCTTTGATAGCTCTCTGCAAGCTTCACCTAGTTCTCAACCCGTTAAATCGGTCGCTGAAACATGGCGACGGCTGTCGGAGGGGTGGCTACCATCCACCCCGGCAAAGGCCTTGGAATACTCAGTACAGCTCCCCTCTTCACCACCACTCCAATACAATATACGTATAGCTATACATGTTTGATATGCTTCGATATAAAAGAGCTGATGGCTGCTGGTGTTGGTATTTATCGCTAACATTCTAGTTTGAAAGATCTCGGCTCCTCCCTCTACGACGTCCTCTCCAAGCTTCGCTCCAACCCGCTCGTTTACCCAGCTATAAACATCACCTACGATGCCTCGAATCCTCTCACCTCAACTATATCCGTCTCTCTCGACACGAACGGCATCAGACTCCGTTTCGATGGATCCGACCAGCGGCTACGTCTCATCGAGATTCTTGACTTCCACAAATCGCGATTATCCTATAACGGCGGCGAACTGGTCCGTGCCGATGGCAACCCTCCCACCTTTAGATCCATTTACCACAAACTCTTCGGTCCCACTTTCCCTGGAGAGTATATGCCGGAGCAGGAGACATATGTGCTCTCCTACCCGGGAGTCGCCTTCTCGTTCCCCATAGAACGGTACAGATGGGACGATAAAGTCGATTTTGTATCCCTCCTCTCTTCGTCCAACGCCCAACCTGCCACGAGTATGGCCATTTACGCTGGCTCGTCTTGGGCGGAAGCTCGCAATGAACTCTTCACTCGAGCTGTGACAACTCCTAGGTCACCACTAGTGAACGCTAATTCCGCGAGGTTGTCAACAGCGAATGACGAGATTGATCTCGTCCGAGTACACTCCGAGTCGAGAATAGAGCTGGTTCGGCGACACAACAATCCCTTCTTCATCACGTTGAACTCTACGACGGCGCAGGATCTTGTCGCGGAGCTGGGGCCGCCGAGCTCGATCTATAGGAAGAACGATCACCGGTTATCGATTCATCGGACCTCTTCGGGCGTAGGACAGAGAACGGAGCATCATTACACTTCAGATTATACCGATGATACATCGGAAGATCAACAAACCGACGGCGAGGAAGATGACGACGTCGATACCGATGCGAGGGGTACTTCGGCTACATCCGATTATTTTTACAACTACTTTAACCACGGTTTCGACGTCCTCATATCGACATCATCCTCCTCATCTTCTGCTACTAGTCATATTGCCACGAAACTTATACTGCACGGGAATATTCCGGGAAGTTACGATTTTCAGAGATACAGACGGGCGCGATGGACTCTAGAATACTTGGATACGCCGTCTTTTAAAGACCCGTTGACGAGTGAGATGAACTTTGATGATATCGCAGGAAGGCTGAGAGAGAAGTGGAATGTTTCGCCAAAACCAATGCTGTTAGACCGAGCGAGCGATAGCCCTAGTAGTAGTATCGAGTTGCTTGGCGGCTTTGAGGATGGTGATTCACAGCTGAGGAGCAATAGCGATACGTTTAGCAATACTGGTGAGTTCGGAACGCTGTCACGTTTTATTCAACTAAAATGCTAACCAGTTCATAATTAGAACTATACGGTTATCCGAATTTGATCTTTGAGGTGTTGAAGAACAGGGCTGTTTGCACTTTGACCGTCTTTTGAGCAGGGTGGGGATTGAATGTGTGAATCATAGGTTTTGGGAGTCTTTTTTGATTCTGCTCTTCTTTTTTCAGTGCTGTTTTTTAGCTACCAATATTGCAATGGGATATACCAGAAACTGGGCAACGGAGCATGTCAAGATATCATTTACGTCTATAATACCATTACAGTGTCCTTTTAATCATTCGTCGAGAAAGGTATGATGATTAGAATAAATTCAGAAGACATTAAACTTTCTTCATAATTATATTCAAAGTTTGCTCGTGACACATCCTCTCCGCTCGGTTGCTTAGCTCAACTAGCTCCTTCTGCCGCCCGGGATAAAAAAGGCTGTGACACAATCGTACAAACCAGATAAATCCGGCGCTGGTCTCGTCTATGCAAGTCTGTCGTACATGACTCTGTGCCATTGGTTGGACGGGCGTCGGGCGTCGGGCCTGTCGGTACAATTGCGCATGCACGACTGGGAAATTTGCCTACTTTGCAATGCATGAATAATAAGAATAAAAGAATTCTGAATGGTGACTGACCGTCTGGAATGCGACCCCGACACCGTCGACTCGAGCGGACCAGTTGAAATCCAACAGATACATTCGTCGCCGCCTGTTAGCTGTTGTTCTTTGGCCCCGGCGGTGTAACTACTTACTTAGCTGGTGTTAGCTATACTAGTTAGTCACGGTGGTCGATATATTTCATCACCCACGACATCTGCTAATCCCATTTCATGCATGTTAGCTACTAAAGTACTTTCTTCTAATCATCGCCAGCTTCATCATCCATCATTCTTCCATCATCACCATAGCATAGCTCCTTAGCTTAGCTTCCTTCGATCCGACCGTCCCACGAGCTAGTTCAGCTATGGACAGCATCGTCCCGTATCGCGACAACTCGAGTGTCGTCCTGTAAGTCTAGACTTGTCCCTGCGACCAATCAAGCTCCACCACATTTTCAATCACCACCCACCCACCCGACTAGTTCAAAAGCCAGAGCTAACATATTAAATATCTTAGCCGACACGAGAACTCCCTCGTCGTCTACGACCACCAGTCCCGCCAGCTCGCCCTTCGCTCCACTTCCCCTCCACCCCACGATTCTCCCACCCTCCGCACTCCAACATGTCCGTACTGTCATCAAAGCATATCCGAAGAACTCGCCGAGGAAATCCGGCGCGATTCTGCAGCTGCGGCCGCCGCAGCGGCAGCAGCAGCGAACGCCCACCGAAGAGACCATCACCACCATCATTCCCCGCCCGGCGCGACGTCGCCTGAAGAAGCAGGCTTCATCACACCTGAATATTTCCGAATCTTAAACGCTCGATTGCTCCCCGACAGCACCTCGCATCTGTCACCACCTGGGTCACCCAGACGGCGTATGCCCAGTCTTGTGGGTAGCAGTACTACTCCTGCCACCTCTCCAACATCTTCAGCAGCTAGCACCGCTATTGGGGCAGCGAATCCAATAGATGGCCATTCGAGGAGCAGTTCGCGAGGGAGGTACGGACGCTCACGGTCGTCTAGTACGCATGGTATTTCGAGCTCGGCTTTCAGTCCAGGGTATTTCAATCAGTTTTTTGTCAAGGAACGAGAGTTGGGGAAGGGAGGGAAGGGGGTGGTGTTACTCGTTCGACATGTGCTAGATGGTGTCAACTTGGGATTGTTTGCTTGTAAAAGAGTGCCGGTTGGTAGGTTTATGCGAATCAAAGGCTTTGTTATATGAACAGGAGGAGAAGGAATTTAGCTAATTGGCCTTTTGAATTCGAAGGCGATGATCATGCATGGTTGGCAAAGGTGCTGATGGAGGTACAACTGCTTCAACAATTATCGCATCAGAATCTGGTATCATATAGGCATGCGTGGCTTGAAGATATGCAAATATCAAGTGAGTTTCAACGCTCACTCAGTTAGGTTTTTTACAAGACTAATTTTTGGGAGACTTTGGACCAAGCGTGCCTTGCGCTTTCATCCTTCAGCAGGTATGCTCAACTTCACTTCGAAAACCAATAACATCAGCGCTAATGGAGTGAAAGTATTGTAACTCTGGGGACCTCCAAAACTATGTCTACGAAAAGAAAGCCACCCAAACAAGTGACCAAATCAAAGACCAGCTCCGCATGCGCCGTCTCTCCAAAGGTCAAGCATCGCGCGAAACGCAAACAGGTCCCAAGCTACTCCCCTTCGAACAAGTTATATCCTTCTTCAGAGATATCGCATCCGGACTCAACCATCTCCACTCCAACGGATTTATCCACCGAGATTTAAAACCCTCGAATTGTCTGTTACACGATACAGGAGTGCCCGGCGCCGAACTTCGAGTTTTGGTCAGCGATTTCGGCGAGGTGCAGCGGGAAAACGCGAAGAGGAAGTCGACAGGTGCTACTGGCACGATATCGTATTGTGCGCCAGAGGTGCTACGCAGAGGTGAATATTGTGCTCCCCGTCATCGCGTTCAAGTCGCCTGCGCGGCTTGAACTGCGTACTATAACATTTTTTTAGCATATTATATATAAAAATGACTGCATGAGCTTAACTTCTTTTTGCGTCATCTTTTCCAGTCGGACCGAACGGCGAATTTGGCAATTTCACGACGAAATCGGATATCTTCTCGCTCGGCATGATCTTGCACTTTATGTGCTTCGCGAAGCTACCTTATTTAAATAGCAACGAAGCGAATGAAGAAAACGAAGAGATTGATAAATTGCGAGATGAGATTTCGGCTTGGGCGGGGTATAATGATCGATACAGAAATGTCAGGGGTGATATTCCAGATAAGCTGTTTAGGAGTCTGGGCAGATTATTGTCGCTCGAACCGGCGAAACGGCCGAGTGCAGCCGATATCCTTGGTGGGATAAGGTCGGAGTTTGGGTATGGAGAGGATGGGATTTCGAGAGTATAAGATGCCTCCCTAAGAATTAGTTTGGCAGCACTTCATAGTTATGGAGATAAGTCTAACTTTAGTCGAAAAGCGTACGCCCGTATCTCCCAAACCGCCAAATCTGGGGATAGCAGACGACGGCCGCTTCCACAGAATCTCCCCTGTCCCTAGCGGTCCCAACACCCCAGTTATCAATCCATCCACATCTCTCGCTCGTAGCAATAAAACACGAAACGGCCCGCTCGGTGGAAAGCAACATACCCGCACGGCTTCCAAGCTTCGAGAAATAACATCACAACTTCACTTACCGGAATCGATGACTTCTTCTCCTGTTACATCTGCTGTTACCAACTCGACTGAGAGTTTGCAATCTACTGAATCTACGGCGGGCATGGCACAAGCTACTACTGACTCTTCTAGCGGTGATAACCTGTCACCATCATCTGAAGATGAAGGACCGTTGGTGCCGGTTCGAACGCATAGCTCTAGTTTGATCTTACGACCGAAAGGGCAGAGTTTACCTTCCTCTGCTGAGAGAAAGAATGGCGTAGCGGGTAGGAGAGGGATAAGGGGTGATGATATCAAAAGTATTATGATTACTACGGATTCTAAACCACCTGCCTTGACGGCGCCGCCTACTCCCATTCGGTCAGGGGTTGCGAGATGGCTGGTTTTATCGCCGCAAGGATGGTTGGTAGTTAAAATACTGTTGTTTTTCTTTAAGGTTAGTGTTATAGATTCTAAGGTGGTATTTTAGATGGCGTGCTGATTTCGTTATTCATGTAGGTCGTGTCAGTGGTGAATAGGTGTTCACCTGTAGCACCTAATCCTTGGTTGTTTAATTCGTTATTATTATTCGCGTTGGCGGATCTATTCGGGTATGTATTGAATTATCTTACCCCGCTCAGGCCTAATTTAGACAGTGAGTGCGCATGAAGCTGATCGAGATTGTTGATGATAGACCGTTCTTATTGACGACGTTTTTATTACTTGTTTTGCATATTGTGGTGTTGTATGTTGCTTTTCGGTTCGATGCGTTATGCGCTAATGATCCGGGCTCGAGACATGGTATATGGTAAGAATGCGGGAATGCATTATTATCTCTCGAGATTATATCTATCTGTTGGTTTTTGTATAGCGGGTATTACGATAAGTTTTCTCACGAGGTCATGATAAAAGTGAGCGTCGCGTTGATATTCTGGTGTTATAGCGTGTATTGTATAGCTTGCACAGACGGCCGGGCATTCTATGGCATGTATTTATCGAAAGATTGTATTAAACTACCAAAGTAGGATGGGAGCCTATATGAGATTCACTAAGGGAAATTGAATAATATAGATTGTGCTCATGTAACGTGAAATATCACCAACTGCTTCAAGTTTGCCCTCCCTTGACTAGATTCCCTCTCCGAAGAGTCAAGGTACTCCACGACCTTCACCGTCCTCGTAAACTCCTTCCCCGTGGATTTCTAATTTACTTATTTTCTTTGGCAATCGATATCACGACAGATTCCTATGCATTTTTTCGAACTTTTTTGCTTTCGAAGTCTTGGATAAGATGCAGCGCAGCGAACGAGAGTCGACTTTGGGGGGTGATTTTGCGGCGGCGTCCTATTGCCGTGGATATTTAGATACCGTACCATATGCATGCGATTTTGTTAAGAGAGATACCACAATTACATAATCGCAGTTGATGGTGAACATTCACGCTACTACGATCTTGATATATAGGGAATTAAATGATGATACAACCAGTCTACTGTTATACTTTGCCCTGAGGTAGCTGGTACCGTCGACGAACTGTCCACTGGGTTGCTTTTGTGAGCTAACCTTGTTTTGTTACACCCTGCGGTTCTGGGATTATCCTTACAGGGATGGGCCTCTTCAGAATACAACATCTTCAACGCTTAACCCTCTGGCATTCACAATTTCTTAACTTTCAGTCGATTGAGACGGTCGACGAAAACAAAAGAGTAAATGTGCTGGTGCTATGGTCCCATCTCAAAAAAGGTTTTAATGGCTATCGAATCTCAGATGCATCTAGCTCTAGTTGCTGTAGACGTGTAGTCTTATCCCACCAACAAAGCTCAACGTGTATCAGAGCTCATGGACACTTTCTACCGCCAAATTAATTTCAGTATATTATGTAATTAAGTACTTAAGTAGGGGTAAAAGAATGAGAATGTGGTTTACAGCTTTTGCGTGTTCAAAATTTTAGACGTCTTACCGCCCGACAACCTTTTGCAACTCAAGGATCGCTGCCTCTTTCTGTGCTTTCGTTTTTATATACGATGCAACCCTAGAGCAATTCTCCATAACGTCGCGTTCTCTAACCGAGCAGTTCCCCGGCTTATGCTCTCCCCTGTTCGAACTTCTCGGACAGATACAGCGGAGTTCAGCAATTGTTTGATCATAAGATGCCGCCGCCTGCTGCAAACACTTTATCAGCTCCGCTTTCAAGGCTTGCGTTTTGGCTTCCATTAGACTCTCGTCGTCTTCTATCGCTTGGTCTCTCTCTAATCTCGCTTTCTCTTCCTCTAAGCTTCGCTGCTCGGTTTCATGCAGGTTTGATAGGCTGCAGCGTGTCCTGTGATGGTAACGCTCCCAGGGCTGAAGACAATTCCAACAAAACTCCGTGTCACATATACCTAAAACCGTAAGAGGTAGTGAATCAGTCAGTCGCGGGTGGTAAGTAGGGGGGTATTTATGCAGATTGCGAAGTAAGCTCTTACAAGTTACCCTTTTACCCCAATTATCTCTCTGTATTCTAAATCCACAGCTTGAGTTTGGACACATTTTTGTCGACAGTAGAACTTCAATTGTACCCAATCTCTCCTCTCTCATCCTCCTAGCCTTTTCATCTTTGATAATCTCCGGCTGTTTACCCTTATATTTGCTTACGAACTCCTGCTCCATCTTGATATCCTCCTCCCTGGAAAAATTTGCTCTGCTTGCTATCCTCACATTCTCCGCTTGCATATCTCTCTCTTCTGCCTCTTGGGTTTTCTGTCTTTCTACCTCGCCTAATTCACAGCGAACACCAAGATGCCCTCGTACCCATATCTTCCTGCAAACCCAACAAAACTCCCGGTGGCATCCGCTGCAGGTCACATGCTTACAACCATCGTCTTTCTGGACCCTAAACCCACATCCGTCACCTATGCACCTTATTGTTGTTCGTCTCGCCTCTTCCTCGCCTTGGGCTTCCTCCTCACGGCGGGCCTGGCGTTCTCTCTCACGCTCTTCTCGAACGCGTTGCGCCTCGAGTATAGCGGCCCTTTCTGCAGCGTTTTGTCGAGCCCGTTCTTCCTCTTCAGCACGCAGGATCCTCTCCCTCGCTGCGTTGAGCCTCTCCACAGCCATTGGATCGTCCGCTTCTGTGCATGTGAGCCCCTCATGCCATGAAGTCTTGTGAGAGAAACAAGTCTTCGCATGACATAAAACGCACACGACTACTGGGTTGCTAGGGTCGAGGTGGATCTGGCCGGCAGTACATCCAGCTCCACTGCACCAAACAAAATTGTCTAGTGTCCCCACCGCAGCCCGGGTGATGATACTGTCATAGCGTGCGTATACATCCGGGGCAGCATGAGCACGCATGTCGAAAGGGCTGAGCTTGTGGTCACAGCACGGACATGAGATATCCGCCGCGTATTTGTTCACGAGTTGCAGCGAGATGGATTGCTGGAGGCAATCGACACATATGTCCCTGAAGGAATGCGTGCAGGAATTTGTAACCGGCCGTATTGGAAATTCATCTATAGGGAGGTCGTCCATGCACGCGACACAATAAGACGTAGTAGCTAAAAAGAAGCCTTCGCCTGGGGTGAATGGTTTCGCTGGTGGATCCGGTGCTGGTGGATCCGGAATCGCTGGAGCTTCATTTGTACCATTGGCGTCGGCACCGTGTGATACCTCCGGAAAGATGGTGGTGTTAGTTGGTATTCTGTTAGCCTCGAATCTAGGTGCTCGAGGCAAAGGTATTCCGCGTCCCGCAAACGTCGCCCAGGGAGCGGCTATTGGAGTTTTCCTCGTTGGCTCCGAGTCCCATGGCCAAGCACCAATTTTGGCGTTTCTATTTGCCCGTCGCTTTCGAATTCGCCTTACGCCAAATAAGACGGCCGTGAGAATCAGGACTCCAGCAAAAGCTATCCCAACATAGATATAAGTTTCCTTCTCATGAGCTGATACCGAGGTCCCCGGTGTTGATGTATCTCCTGAATCTGACGAGGATTTCGAACCAGTGGATGTCCCATCGCCAACGCAAATGGTTTGGCCAACTGTGAGTCCGGAGCAGGACTCTGTCAGTGTCGGGTTGTACTCCAGTAATTGGGAAAGAGTCAAATTATAACGGTCGGCGATGGAATAGCAGATGTCGCCTGGTTCGACCGTATATTGTTGAGAGCAAGGCTCATCACGAATAATTATAACTGAACCTCCATGGCCGCTAGCTCTAGACCATTTGGAGACCATATCGTATCTCTGCACACTAGGTCTAGATTGATACGATATAATATTAGCAGCCCGGCTTGAATAGCTAGTAATCTTTATACCAATCGAGGTGGGACTGTGTAACCTTACCTCAACTAGTTAACTGCTCAGGGGTTAAATAATCATGTGAGCCACTCAATCGTTTCTTTCGTTACATTTACCACGATGATCTTAGATACTAAAGAAAACGACAATTGAAACAGAAGACCTGCAAGCCTGCGAAATACACGGAGAGATTCAAAACTAAATGTAGTTGCTCCAAGGGGTCGTTCTTTTAAAGCCCCGATTTAATAGAAGTTTTGATTCATCGACGAGGCTGTCAATAATCGAGTAACTACGTGTGCACGTGTGGTGCATGGTGGCGCCTGCAAGTTCGTAAAATATCCCCTGGAAATGAATTTCTGTGAAGATAGTAGCCCTATTTCCAACCAATGACAGACAACAATATTTCTACACCACGGGTCAGCCGCACGCAAGAAGTCACCAGCCTTCTAACAGTTAGATAACACAAGCCTTCAATTGAAGCTTAAGACCACCCCTCATAAAACTTAGGCCTCGAAGTTTCTTTTTTTTTTTTTGCCTATCTTTATAGTCGGCTTTTGCTAGTTGTTTAAACCCACGGAACGATAGGAGATATTCCATGACAAATTGGAGGAAATATGACTTGCAAGTCCAAGTTTGATCTGTGTTGCCCTTGTTGTTTTTACAAAGCGGGGATGTCAAGTTGTAGTCCCCAAGATCATAGGTGGGAAGAAAGAGGGTCTTTCTTTTTCTACTTCTAGAGTCGTTTTAAGAACCATTCGCCTTTAGGTTCCACTAAATCTTCCAGGTCGTCGAGTGTGTTTGTTGCTTCAAGATACTCGTGCCAATGCATGTAACGCAAGTAAATGCCATCCCACTCACAGATGAAGAGTGACCTTTGCATTACGCGTATAGTCTCACCATGCATCATTATAACCGGAGGGTTAGAGCCTGAAATACCCACAATGCCCTGGGACCTGTACAATGCTGCTTTTTAGTCTTAGAATTTTTTACCTGACTTCAAGTTTAGACTGCCTGTTTTTGTTTGTTTTTGGACTTCACTCAACTGTATATGAATTTTGATGTAAATTGTGTAACCGATGTCAATTGAGTATATATAAGAAATTAAATTATCTTCCGTCATTATGTCAAAGAAAAGTTACCCGTACACCAACTTTCTGCGGGTAGGATCGGTCTCAAGTATAGGATGGTCTTGGTCTCGCAGATGGTCTCGTGCTTTGGGTAACTTGGGAACAAAGCGTTGTTAGTGTTGTGATATTTTGGCAGCTCTTGTTACACAAACCTTCCGGCTCATCCGCCAGTCTCGTAACCAGACCTTTGCTCATCCGCCAGGATCCAGCAAGATGTTTAATAAAGATTCAGCGTTCCTCATGTATACGTAGCCGATCCTATATCCAAAGGTGGCCTGTTCCAGTTACCGAGGGCATTAGTAAAATGGCGTAGCATCGAAAGCAGCGATGCTGCCGGCGTAATCCTACTTTGCAATTGAACATACAGTCTAAGATTGATCACAACAATTTTCGAATTCTCGGAACATTATTATAATTATTCAGCAAATGGGTACGCCGAAAATTCTTGGGCATGCACTGGACAGCATGGATTCCTTATTGAGAGGACAAAGTGATCGCAAGTTTCTAATCTTACTTGGAAAATGGGAAGATCAGAGCACGCCATGCGGGATGCTTTAGTAATCCGAATGGCGTCAAAAGAGTTGGTTTGAAATGTGCCGACAAAGGCTTGCGGTTGGGCCGCTGACCTTTATAATCCCAATTTTGGATATTCGAATATTCGAACATATTCGACTTAGTATATAACGGCACGATTTGAAGCTCGGAGCTTCGGCAATACAATTTTCAAGACAGCAATATCTTATTGTATAACTTCCATGATACCTTCTCTTGTTCGTAGAAGTCTAGTAAATTCAAGATATCTTTTTTCAACTTACAGCAGAGCAATTGCCCGTTCAGGACCCATCCCGATTCAGCGAACACAACACAAAAGATACAACACCGCATCCTCCATTACAACTTCGGGTTCACCATTTGCATACAATTTAAATAGCAAAATGGCACCAGCAGCTGTTATCGACCGAAGTGATGCTACCAGTGGCGTTCTATTCTATGCTCACCCACCCGCAGATGGCTCCAAGCCCTTCTTAAACATAAATACATCTGCTGACTCTGGAGTCCGCGAGACAAACCTTGATGCTAACCCTGTCACCGTCAAAATCAATAATATACGCACTACAACCACGCAAACCGGCATCGACGTGACCGGCTTTGAAGTTCGCACTGTTCCCTCCAAGTTCTCCGAAAATCACGAAAACTTCCTCTCCGAGGCTAAAATCCAAGATGAATACTACGCTGAGATCCGCGACGTTGTCCTAAAAGCCACTGGCGCTAAAGAAGTCTTCATCTTCGACCACACCATCCGTCGTCGTAACAATGATCCGAACGCCATAGATGACGATGTGTCCAAACGACAACCCGTAGCTCGGGTCCACGTTGACCAAACTACCAATGCGGCCGTCAACCGTGTGAAGAGACACATGGGCGACCGTGCCGACGAACTCCTAAAGAACCGCTTCCAACTGATCAATGTGTGGCGTCCCATTCAAAACCCAGCCTCCGACCATCCTCTCGCCGTGAGCTCCTTCAAATCCATCGATCGAAGTAAGGATCTCTTGGCGACGACGTTGGTGTATCCTGATCCTCTACCAAATGGCGAAACATACTCTATCGCGTATAATCCGGCGCATGAGTGGTACTACGTTAAAGATATGGGCACCGATGAGGTTATGTTTATCAAGTGTTTTGATACGGAGGGGTTGAAGGAAGACAGTGGCGTGGCGTTGTTGACGCCACACACGGCTTTTAACGATCCGAATACGCCCAAGGATAGTCCGTTGAGACAAAGCATTGAAGTTCGTTGTTTGGTGTTTTACTGAGCGGCATGTTAAAGGAAAGAGTAGGTGCTGGGGTTTGTTGGAAGTGGTGAGGCGGGAATGCATATCAGGTAGCTCTTATTTGTTGCTCATACAATTCTAGCTGGAGTTATTTTGGTTGTACCTGTAAAATTCATTTGTTCTTTATAGCCCGGACTTTTCATCCTTTAATCTTAGTCTTCCAGCGTCTGGCTACGAGACTGAGTCTTCATCAAGCAATAATAATGTTAACGCAAAAGGCAATCAAAAACGCCATAAATCTATAATTACTTATTTATCTAAAAACCGCTTCGAGACTACTAAAAACCCGAGACTAAGATAAAGTACCAACAACAGAAAGCAAAGAGAAAAAGTAGACTGATGAAAAATGAAGATGACGGTGAGGAAGAGAGAAGTAGCAAGCAATTGAGGATTTAGTATACAAATTTCGTAACACCCTTTTGTAGTCCATTTTCCACCAACACCGTAGAGGTTCCTGTATAATTAGTAGCATAACACCGGTGAATTCCTAAAATCGACTCCACACGCGCAAGGATCAGAATAGCAGAATAGTAAGACAATAGTAGAAAATAGGACCGCAAACTCATAAGCAACAGAGCGGCAAATTAGGAGCAGCGTAGAAGGATAAAAACGCAAAGATAACAACTGTAAGAAACGAAAAAAGAAAACCCCGACCCTGAACACCGGCAACCGGCATATAAGATAAAAATTCATATTAGTAAGCTACTCGCTTAATCGTTAGTGTAACTCCTGGGAGCCAGAAGCAACAATCTCGCCACTGGCCTCAGGTGTCAACGAATGTGTTCCGGAAAGCGTTATGGTATCGCTAGCCCCAGCTGGCACAACTTGAATCGCGTTTTCCATCATGGCTTGGATCAATTTGCCGCTCTTAGCAGCAGTTTTGCCACTCTTGACACCTCCTTCCTTCTTCACTCTCACCATCTTTGGTCCATATTCCAATGGCACTTCGCCGCGTTCCTTCTTGTCTTGGTTTGTCTTCCACTTGATACCACATGCATTGCACACGATAACTGTTTCGCCTTCAATCTCAGCGCGTCGCCAAAGACTCGTCTTGTTCGTTCCACAAAGATGACAGTTCTTGCTCGGATCCGCGACACGTCCCTTACGCGAATATTTGGTCTTGATTTTAGGTTTAGGCGGTAGATCTAGCGCGATGCCGCCGTTTTCAAGGGTGAGGTGCTGTAAGAAGACAAACGAGATTGGTTAGCGTCTCTCTAGCTCAATTATCGTTCCTTTTTCCAAATGCAATGCATCATCGAAGCGCAGGGGTCTAGGGACGCGATGGAGGGATTTTTTTGGGTGGGGTTGGGGAAAGTGAAAAAATGTGATAGCGGGGTAGAGATGGTGTGGTTTTGGTGCTGCAACTCAACGAAATGGGGATGAGATGCGTGAGCAGAAAAAATTTTTCCTTCACCACAATCCAGGGTGTCTCGAAATAGCCAATGAAATGAAGAGGCTAATCGAAACGAGCCCCAGAAAGCAGAATAATCTGCACCGACTCGCATCTACGCCAAGAAATAAATAGAAAATAAGAAACCTGAGGGGCTGCTGTAGTGACTTTTTTTTAGTGCGTTTTGGCGTGTAGAGATGTGTATTTACAGGGAATATGCCTCGAAGAAAAAACAAAAACCAATGTTTTGGGGCCCCACTAGACGTCCTTTCATCGTCGACGTAGCAGGGATAAACGAGACTTCCCAACTCGAGAAGCTCGAAGGGTGCTTACCGATTTCTTTTTAGACTTGACGATCGACGTAGCAGGCTTTGGTAGCTCTTTTCGGAGAATATCCTGGTACATCACTTCTTCCGCCTCAGCTGCAGCTACCGCGGCTGCCGTAGCCGCTTTAGCTAATCGCTTCTTGACCTCTTCCTCTTCCTTAAGTCTTCGCGCCTCCGCTTCTCGTGCGGCGAGGATTTCTGACTCGTCTCGTTTTAGACGCATGAGCAGATAGCCGTGATTAGCGCGTGAGTATTTGGCCATGATGTCCTTCATGTATTCGCGGACGCTCTCTGGACTTTCAACTACACGCGATATGGGTTCTAAGGTTTTAGGGTTTGGAGCGTTGATTGTTATGGTAATGGGTTGAAAGGTTTTTTCTGCTTCTGATATGTGGAGATATGACAGAAGAACTTGAGAGCCCCTTTGACGGTATTCTAGGATGGATTTGCGCGGAATTAAGTACCGGTCGCCAATGGTGGCGATGGTAAATTCAAATACGACATCTTTGATATCTAGGTGCTTGCGGTCTGCGACGCTTAGCTGCTTAGGCTTTGGAAGAACCGTAATAGACGGCCTAGGAGTTACTGTCTGGCTGGGCTGGGCTGGGCGAGCGGGAATAGGCCCTGCCGGTTGAAGGGGTGGGTATGTGGGCCTGGAAGGGGATTGTGCCCCGTTAGTCGGAGATGGTGTAGTAGGGCTTTGTGGTGCAGACGGTTGTGATTTGGGTGAGAGAGCTGCTCTCTGGGCCTTTGCGGCAGCACTTGCACGGGCGAGAGGTGTTAGTTCATCAATGTGGGTTTGGAAAGCGGCCAATTGTTCCTGGTTTGCTTGCCCAGAAGCTACTATTCTCATAAGGGCTTTCAAATTCGGATCATTAGAGGCACGTGTCGCCAGAAGTTGGATGACAGGATCAGGGCCAGTATTTGACTGTGAGGCGGATGATGGTGAAGAGGCATTGCTAGGACGACGGGGTTGCCCGTTCGTGTGGCCGTTCGTGTGACCGTTACTCTGTCCGCTGCTTTGTCCGTTACTCTGTCCGCCGCTCTGTCCATTGCTCTGTCCGTTGCTCTGTCCGTTGCTCTGTCCGTTGCTCTGCAAACATGACTTTACCGGCAAACCGGCTGATTTGATGGTGTTAATAGGTCTATTTGGCTGGGCGAACTTTGGCGATTGGGCTATTTGCGCCTGGTACAATTCTTGTTGCTGTTGAAACTCAATATCTCGCTGGCGTTCCTTCTCTCGATCTCGGACGGTGTAGAGCTTAGCCTCAAATACGTGCGGATGTATGCTTATCATACATTCACCAATTTTCACCATGGAGTCTTTCGGAGGGTTCTTCTCATCAACAACGGCAAACTTTTTCTTAGATGGTTTCGTCCAATATCGATCGAACAACGTTCCGGACAGCCAGACATCTCGAGATCTGTCAAACGCTGTCTGCAAGACCGCGCTGTTAGTTAGATTGGCACTGTTAGCATGATACCACCAATTGTCTTTCCAGGTCTGACTCAATATTCTTTTTCGAATATACCTTTCTGCAATTGATTTCCATTCTCTCGAGGGTAGCTCTTCGGTCTCTTGGATGCGAGTCGATGTGGGCAATGGTCCCTGAGCTTCGAAGCTCGTGGGAATTTCCTCCTCTGGCTCCTGTTCCGGGGTGGCTGGCCGCGACGGTTCCACAGGAGTAGCGCTCTTAGCAGCGACTCCTTTGGCAGATTCGTGGCGTTTTGGGGTGCTTCGTGTCGTTGACTCCCGCAGAGAGCGCTTCCTTTTCGAGTCCGCCATCTTTCATCAGATATCGTGTCTATCCTATCGTTACAGCAATGGGTCGTCCGCCGGAGGTGGTTTACGGGTTAGGAGAGCATGGCCTTGACGTAGTCAGGCGGCCAGTTGTTTGTGAACGATGAAGTTGCGATGAGCAGGAATCAGTAGTCTCGAAACCCAGGAATCAGCACGACGTAAGGTAGCTCAACACATTTCTAATTCCCACACCTCAACACATTTCTCATGTAGTCTCATGAAGAAAATTGAGTATTATTTAATGAAATATCTGCGACCGAGACCAGAAATATCCGGATATATATAAATATATCCGTATCATGGCTATAGCACTATTTGGCATATTGTATATGCATATAGGGGATGCTAGATATCGCCGTGTAGATTTGATCAATCTAAGGGTGTTGAAACAAGACTCGACCTCACAATTTAATCTAAAGCTTGGAATGTACGATGTCGAATAGCACGAATTTTCTCGATTACATGGTATCTTTGCTGCTAAGTGTCAATACAAGACTAGGTATTAGTTGGAGGTTTCAGCGCTGCCGATACTCTTTACAGTATATCATTGCCACGTCGATGTCCCGGTTACGAATTAAGCACACTATCTTTCAGAGATATATCGATAAAAAATACAAATAAATTAAAACCATAGCAATATGATGATTTTCTTGAAACGTACTCAATACAGATGACATGAGCGCGTATTTGAATAAACGTGCATTGCAACAAGTCGATAGCCAAAAATCGCAACTCTACGCTGGAACTGCTTGGAGTAGCGATATATTCCGTTTAGGTGAACTCAGCGATACAATCATTGCCTCGACTGATCTTCCCCTCCATCTTATATTGTCTCGTACACCAAACGCTCAACGCGAATTCATCTTATAGTCATCGCTGTGTTTGCTGTATATGACGTACCAGCACGAATTACCAGCGGAGAAGGGATCTCGCCACCTGCTTCTATAAACTAGTAGCAAACTTTACTGTCTGTACCAGTCATGAACCCGTTGGATTCCGTTCTCCAAGTCGCTTTTAATTTTGACTTTATGACAGCGGCCCACATACCACCCTCATTGTTGTGGTAGCGGAGACTAAGGTCGACGTCGCTTCCATTGTAGAATGTGACCTCGCAGCTTCTCGCCGCCTGGGCAGAGACGCCTCCGTCGTTATTCTCTGTAGCTGTACAGATTACAGTTTAGTTTTGTAACTTCTAATAATGTAAAAGACAGCTTCGGAAAAAGCAATTCATACTTTCTGCTGGCAATTCGTTGCTCGGAGAGCTCGGACCCTCGGTGGCAGGAATCCAAACTTGTTCAGCTTCCATATTTGATATATAGATTTGTATATATGTAGACAAAAGTAATTTGCAAAAGATAATGTGTTACGAGCAGATGCTATCGATCAAAGTATACTAAGACAATGTGATGGTCTGATGGAGAGAAAGAATGAGAACGGGAACCGAGGGCAAGAGAGGAGATATTCATATTAAAAGCGAAGAAATAATTTGGTATTGTAATGCCAGATATCTTAGCCGGATGCTGGATCCCAAGTCAAAAGCATTGATATTGTGGGAAATCAAAGTTCGAATTCGACGAGTATACGTGGACTCTGTGGGTCTGGGACTCGAGACCAGAGTATACTATATGTATGCGAGCTCAAAGTACGGCATGTCTTAAGATATTTTCCGCTGAGCTGATCAGCTGAATGCAAGCTATAGCCACTACAGTATAAAACGATTTCATCCGCTGAACAACTGGCATCCCCGCATTTGATAGATACTTATCCATCCGGGACTCCCCAACTACGCTCCAACCAGCACTTACACGTTTAAAACCATATTAGTGAATGATATTGAAGCTATTTGGGTCGGGGCAAAGAGCTACCCAAGCTATTTGAGATCGAATGCCGCTGTCCTAGCCCAGCCGGAACCGGAGTTGGTACAAATATTGTATTCAATTAGGCTATCACTACAGGGACTTACCCTGCAACGTCTGGGTACGAGACCAGACTTACCTCCCACTCAGGATTTTCGCCGCAAATGGTGATGCCGTTGATGACAGCTTATCCTAATAATATATAATCACCGATGCTAGTGGTTTCGTCCATCTTGATATTGGTGTCAATTCACCTTATATTATTCAGCAGGTTGTAGAGTTGATTCTCTAAGTTATCCTTCATCCAAGACTAATCCTTCATAGAGGTAAGAGATCTTAAAGAACTTGTTTATGTATTAATTATGACATCGAATTGGCTGAAAAAATGTCCTTTCAAGAATACAGTTGACATACTATTGAATTATTTAGTAGGAAGACAGAGGATGGCATCTTGTATCAATAATTAATAAGATTTTGCCTTTGTCTCGTATACCAAATATATATTTTGCTAGTAATATATTTATGTAGACGTTCCGTTGGGATTGGACAACATGTGAGAAGCGAGAAGGAGACCTGCCTTTTTAGTCGGCTTTACAATTATTTGATCCCTATAAAATTTGAAAAGGGTTGCAAGGCTAACTATATTCGATAACCGTTCCCGAGTCGGAGATATCGTTCTATCTGTCAACCAAGTACCACTAGCAGGTCAATGAAAAGGTCCAATGAAAGGTAACGGTTGTGTTGAGGGGTGAATTGCAACATGCATGCGCATGCATTGGCGCGCCGCGTTCCCCCCCCCCCCGTCCTGCGAGGATCCTTACATACATAAGTAGTAAACCGGCCAGGGCCTCTTGTTCGAGTTAGCGGCGACCTGCCTCAAAAAAGGAGGAAGGAGGGCTGTTCTGTCGCGCACGCGTAAAGTGGGATTTTCTAACGTTAACCAGCGCAGGAGGACCTGGCGCCAGTCTTGTTCGTGGTCTCCTCGACGCTTCTTCTCACGATTTAACCCTTTCCTTTTCTTCATCCTCTTACGAACGGCAGTATACCACCTTCAATTCTATTTGAGCCCGTTTCATATATCCTTTTTTGGTTTCTTTTTTTCCCTTTTTCTTAGAAGTGTGTTCGTGACGCCCGACTCGTTTTCAGAATAGTGTCTTGTCTGTTGTTATGGGAATCTAAACCGGCCTCAACTCGTCCTCCGCCTCGACGACGGACTCTCTCAAACCTCCTTCCATCTCCCACCAACCTCTCTCCCCTCTCCCCTCTCCCTCTCCACCATTGTCAGCTCGATCTATCTTCCTCCCAATATGGCTGACTCAACTTCATCTCCGACCGAAACACCGACGACAATCAACACTGATGTGGCAATGGAGGACGAGGAACCGAACTCAACGATTCTCGAGAAACTACCTCCCGCTAGACCCCCTACCCCTCCAAAGGATACATCAAAAGTCGCAAGTGCAGAAAAAGATACGCCCCCGTCTCCAGGTTCTGCAGATGAGGCTCCAGCATCATCTGCCGAAAGCGCCATCTCGGCCAACCAAAATCGGCGCGTCAACTTCTCTCCCTACATTAATTGGCATCAACCATGGAAGTACGACTCTGCAGATGCTAGATATCCGCCAATCAAGCAAATAACTGTCTCCTCGGAGACTCGTCAACCTAAATCGATCCTTAAACCTTTCGAGAAATCTATAATCTTGATAACCGAACAGATGGAAGGAATCGATCCCAGCAACCCGTTAGCGAACACAGTCACCCCCTTTGGAGAACTCCTCGAGTCCGTTGTCCAGGCGCTCGCCTCGTCCGAACGTACTAAAAAGTCCGATACATATGCCTCTTTCGCTAATACCTTACGAGCATACGACTACATACCGGACGTAAAACTCCTAGCCGATAAGATGAACCTTATACTCGACTTTATAAAACGAGATTTCAACTCCACCATTCCTGACGTTGGAACGCCGGATACGACGTTGATAAAGCAGGCATGCAAAGTTTTGATAATATTCGCTTGGTGGCCCGACACCGTTGGCTTGATTCAAGATGAAGACGCCAACTATTTCCTAAACTTTGCCGTCGATATCTTGGAACAGGGCAATTCGAAAGCGTTAACTGGAAACTATCTCTACTTCCTCAGCCAGCAAAAGTTGCCATCCAGGCTGATGACGAAAGAAAGAGTTTTAAGAATACTCCAGGTGGTGAATGCGCTCAAAGAAAAGCAGAAGGGATACAGTGTGGATCTGGAGCGGGTTAATCTCTACGCTAGACTTCTAGTGCAAAATAAGAGTGCCATGATTCAAAATGCTGAATTATGGGTCGAACATGTCTTCCAAGGAATGTTAAGTACAATGGGGCCTCTAAGAAATCGAGCAACTGTGTTGGCTGCGGAAATGGAGAAAGAACAGCTTGGGAGGGAAAAGACAGTGTCGAGGGCTGTTATGAAACTGTTTCCAAGCCAAAAAGACGGTGACAAAGCAGATGCTCCCAAGAGGACGAATTTCATTCAAAAACGACTAGAGAAAATGCTAGAATCAAAAGATGAAGCTACATGGGTTCCTCAGATCTGGGGCATCACTATCTCGTTGCTCCGTGGTCTCACAATACCGATCGATCGTTGGGAGAACTTCAGCCCTTTCCTGAGCGTCATGTCGAAGTGCTTCAACTCATCGGACCAAGCACTCAATATCTACGCCCACATCGCTTGGGCCAAACTGATTGCGGCATCTAATGTCACCATCGATATATCCATGAAACACTTTGAGTTACTCTTACGACCCATTGTGGGCTATATTGACGATGGTAAAGCGTCGCGACATACCCGACAATCAAAAAAGGCCGCCATCAACAATATCTGCCTCTTAGCCTACTACGGTCTCCGACCAGGTGCTTCTGCGAAACAAATAGAATTTTTTTGGAACCTTGTAGTCGACCATCTTGTGGGAGGGTATCTTCTTAAGTCGGATAATTTCCTCGTGGATGGATGCAACATTCTCAACGGTCTTTTTAGTGGAACAGCTAAGTGGAATGAAAATCGAGTCTCAGAAGGAACCCAGATAACTCCTGATGACATACCGAGACTCGATCCCAAGTGGATCCGTGCGAATAGTTTCATGGTCTTTAACACCCTTGAAGTTGCCGTGGCAAGCTGCCTAAAGACAGACCATTCCGAGATTCCTCACCTCAAAACTTGGAAAAAGATGATGATGGCGGTTGCGGAAGCTGCTAAGAAAGAAATCCGCATATCCGCCGAGATGATGGAATTCGTAGCAAGTCTTTTGAGCTTTCTGAAGAAGCTGTGGTCAAAAAGATTTGCTCAGAAAAAATTTTCTCCAGCTGAGGATAGCCAATTTATGACACATTTTGTGATTTTGGTACAGCTTGCGATTCAGGAACTGGGAACAGCTTGTTTTACGGAGAAATGGCTAGCAGAGGATGGTGCCGAAAGCTTCTCAGCAATATCTACACCTTCTGGGAAATTCTCTTCAAACCCAAACAAAGTTGTTCAACACCAACCGGTGTGGCACCTATTTCGTCTTTTCATCGACCCATTTAAAGGCGCAAAAATCGGAGACAGTTATGCAGGACCCGTTTCCAACATTCTGGCTCTCTTTGTTGACGGGCAAGACTCGCGCCGGAAGAAGATATCGTTGCTTGCACAAGGGATAGCGATTCTACCTACTCACGACCTTAGCAGCATTCATAGAACTGCTTGGTCAATCCTCGCAAATATCTGCGACCGTGTTGTACCGAGAAAGGAGAGAGACACGCTTTCAGCGGGTGGGTTTGTAAACGGACCAGAGATTCGAGATGTCCTTGCTATTCTCGAATGGGGTTATCAGTAAGTAACTGGTTTTTACGGTTCATGAAAGGTTACTGACCTTAGAATCTAGTCATTGCGAGCCAAATGAGTTTCCCTCCTGGAAGAAACTGTTCCAAACGGCATCTGAGACGGTACTGAATGAAAATGGTATTGCCTACCTTGGTCCGGCCCTTGTTGATCCTTTGGCGGATGTGATGATGCAACCCAAGGTCGAAGAGGATTCGTATGTGCCTCTCGTTAACGATGGTAGTTGTGTGTATACTATACTAACCCTCTATAGAATGAGCGCCATCCGATATATTACAGCCCTGTCTTGTAGTGTCAAGTATCCCACCGCTTCAGTTCAGTATGAACGTGTATACAAATCGCTTTTTGGAGACCAAGCCAAGAGACAGGCTCGGATGTCAGTTCACCTCATCAAACCTTACTATTGGTATCATCGCTAATATTATTCCACAGTCCGTATACATCGTTCTTTGTTGTTCTGGGGAAGGCGTTTTGCCGAACCTTCTATCTCAGTCAGACAGAGTTCGGTGATGAAGAGATTCGCGATATTTTGGAGTTTTTGGAGTGCACACGAGAAGTCGCTGGATCGGTGCCAAAAGATTCTGTCCAAGAGATGGCCCTAAGTTTGCAAGATGGATTCGCGCTATGGCTGACACACGAGGCAACCGCGCATACGAGCATTATTGGAGCAGTAGGTTTTTATCGTAGGTCTTGAACCGTTCCTAGCTAATTTCAGATATAGGTTGAGGATCTTCTTGATACCGTATGTCAGAGTTTGAAGAGGACCGAGCAGTTCGATTCAGCAACTTTGATGACTCTCTCACACCTAATTGCCGCGGGTTTTGAAAGTAAAAATAAGAAAAACATACTCGTGATGCTTAACTTTTGGAATCAGACGTTTGGGGTTCAGGAGTCGCTTGAGTATCCACCCAGAGTCCGCAAGGTTATTGGTAAACTTCGTCGTTACGCAGATTTGTTGTTACCGACCTTTCCTGATTCCATCGATGAAGAGGTGCGTTCCAATTCTAACAATATATAATAAATTTGCAATCTGCTGATTGTTTTTGTTTCTTTGATTAGATCCATGAACCACCCGCTTTCCTAGGGACACAGGTTTCCGATGTGGAGCAAAAGGTTTTGTTGAATGGGGCAAAACATGTTTCATCACCTCTCTTCTATCGCGACCTCCAGGCGCATGCTTCCTCTGCGTCGAAATCCTCCAAGATTTCTTCCCATCCAAGCAAACCAACTCAGGCCAAACTTCGACACATGGATTCCCAAATCGAGTATCAAGCGATATATGTCGATGAAAACAATGATCCAGACTCAATGGAATCCCAGTTGATGACGGATCGTCAGAAAGAAGTCCGAGATCGACAAGCGAGAGAGTCTGAATTGTTCAAGGATTTAAATTCAGCAAGTCCATCCAAGAAGGATAAGGCAAGCAAAGACGGCGAAACAGCAGTTCTTAAACTCGACCTTCGTATGCCAAACCCCTTGAGCGATGGCTTGGTCCCAGGAGCTTCGTCTCCAGCTGCTGGGCCAGTGGCTCGGGTTGATCAACCCATGCCAATGTCTTCTTCGCCGGCTCTTCCACCGCACCTAAGTGCTGGAGGGTTCGCAGCAATAATTGATCGGGCTATCCACTTTCCTACTTCTGATGACCTCCCGTCTTCTCCTACATCGAGGATTTCCAAGAGTTCTTTCGTCCCTCAATTAGACGACATCCCATCTTCGCCTCCCTTGGCTCCTACTAGTGGATCCGGGGTTGAAAATGCGGTACCGGTTATTCAAATTAGTGACCAGAATCCAGATACTATCGATCCTCGGAGTGTCGAACTATCGCAAGGCTCCAAGGTTCGTATTCAAGAAGGGGAGCTTCCTCCTAACCTTACCACCGTTGTCAAAAATATTCCTAGGTGTCCGAGGGAGGCCGTAGAGCTCCAAGAATTTAAATTGGCAATGGAAGCAGAATTTGCGGCCAAGGAGAAAGCAGATGATAAACCTACCGAACCATCGCAAATTGAAGATATTTCAATCCATCTAGCGAGCCAAATGGATGAAGATGACCAAAATATCCCACCTGTATCTTCCACTGCTGCTAAAGATTCTTTTTCTACCGCTCCGGAAACTGCGCAAGAAGATGACGAAGAAACGGAATCTGTTGGCTCCAATGTACCTGACAGTCCATCATCTAGAGTTTCAAGCAGCCGTCTCGATACCCCAGAAGCAGTTGCGCCTAACACCCTACGTAAAGGTCACAAGAGGAAAAGGAGTAAAGGAATGACTGCCCCGCCGCCCGTCAGTGATGATGATGAAGACATGCTCGATTGCATTGTCGTTTCCCAAGAGTCACTAGAGGTACCACCAACACCTGTCGCCAAGGAGGACCAAGAAGTCCAGCAACCCCCAGCGAAGAAAGCGAAGGCGACATCCGGAGATTCACCAGCTGTTGCCACCAGGCAGCAACCCCCTCGAACTAGACGATCCATATTTAACCGATCGACTAGTGACAGTGGTAAGTTATTTCCTATGATTTCAGATATAGAAAGATACAAAAGTTTCATTTTACTAAATAGAAGAAGGTGTACAGGAGACAATCAAGAACAAGGGACCAGTGAAACAGCAACCAAGCAAGAAGGACAAGAAGATTACTCAAGCTGGTTCGCCTTCCGGCGTCCAAACACGTTCTCGCGGTCGTCCATCGGCTGCGTCATCTCTTAGCGTTCCCGACAGCCAGTCTCCTAGAAGGAGCAGACGCAGACGCGACTCGAACACTTCGGTCGAATCTGGGCAAGATGTTCGACTTGAGATTCATGTTCAGACTAGCGAGCCAGGGCAGCCAACGCCCATCAAAGAGGTGGTTACCATTTCAAAGAAGGACCACAATCATAACTTTGAGGTTGTCATTATGAATGAACCCAAAGAGCCTGAGCAAAATGAGGAGCAGTCGGCTGTGAGTTTGATGGATAAACTTGATTCTCTCTTTGAGGAGATGAAGAAAGTTGATTTTACATCCGAAGAACTCACAAGACTTGATGGTACTGCTTTTGATATTATGCATTGGGTCAGGGAGCAACAGCACAAAAAGAGGGCTGCTTAACCCTGATGTCCTCTTTTGTCTACTACCTCCTCAGCTTTTTCCCGTTTTTGTTTTCATTTCGTTATCAAATTTTCTTACCTCCGTTTATTATCCTACCCTTTGAACATATTACGTTGCATTTTAAAGGCGTTTTGGACGTTTCTTTTCCGGTGTTACGGATGCTTTATGTTTTCTCTCTGGTTAGCATTATTAGAAAAGTAGGGATGGGACCTTTACGATTAATCAATACCTTTTAGTATCTCTAGCACGATGCATCAGTCTGAGTTTTCGTTTTTTTCTTTAATGTTGCATTTTTTCACTTTTACGCGTTTGGTTTTTGTTATGGCTCGTTGTTTATGATTCGATTTCCTTAGTAACCATTTCAGCGTTTTAAAGTTTAGAGGATTTGAGTAACGTCTCTTTCTTTTGACTTGATTGTTTTTTTTTTTTTTTTTTTTTTTTTTTTTTTTAAAGATTGTTTCGAATGAATTCTGCTGATTTGGCAGATTTAGTAGTTATTGTTGATTTTCTCGCGGGGTGAAGGGTATACTAGGTAAGGATATAGTCTGTATAGCTAGATATAGTGATAACGAAGAAGTATATGTGGGATGCCACGTGCACGTTTAGATAGACATTAGTATTATAACTCGTGTATTCTCATACTAGAAATTCCTCCTCGATCCTAGATAGCGTAGTGCAAGTTCCCTCGCTGAGCGGTATATGAATATTCGAATATGGAAATGGATACATTTAACTGCTTTCTTCTGCAAACTTTCGACTACTGTGATGCCCGCACTCGATGCTCCCTTTTAAATAAATTTAGAAATATTGAATCATTGAGGTGACTGAAATTAGCAAAATGGGTTAAAAAGGGTTAGGCATGGAGTTTAAAACAAACCTTTAAACTTGTAGCCGAGGAATACTCTCCAGCAAACATAGACTTCACTGTACTTCTCTTTGTTAGGGTACCGGTAGGTGTTCTAAGTCGTATACTCTCCATGGTGCCGATTCAATGATATACTGATTCCGAAGCATAAATTCATGTATGTCGTTTATCAAGTTGAATAAGCGGCTAGCTTTGTTGGACTAGGAAACGACATGAGTTTTTTATATCACGAATTCGAATGTGTCAACTCACATATAGATGCATATTGTATTTGAGCCATAAGATATCACGAATAACTTTTTTTGTTACATTCAAGAGACTTATCGCCTCAAGCCAATGTAGCAAGTGCTTTTGAAGGAATGTAATGGTTTGATCTTCGTCGACGACTAGACGCCACCTGCTTTGCCACGAGTGATACATCCAGTGACAACAAGCATATTGAAGTTCTGGTGATAGATACTCTTGAATCACCCGTTCTTCAATCTTATACCGTTTTGTTTTAGGAGAACCGAGATTGCAGATATTTTCTCTTAACCCGCCAGGTCCGGACATTAGCTCAATACAACGTTCAACGATGATTCTGTGCGATTTTATCTCATCTACCCAAAAGGGATTCTTATCTTGAAGTGATGGGTCGAGAAGAAAATCGCGAAAATATGAATGAAAGGTTTGAACTGGGGCGTGAATATCGTTGGGGGTGTCGAGAATAAAATGTAAATGTCTTAATCTGGACCTGATAGTAGTTTCCAGAATATTTAATAGATGTGCTAGTGATGAGGTGGATAGCGGCCTAGCAAGGTTGATAATAGTACCAATGACTAACCGAACGTCATCTATAGGTCTTTCCCTTTCCAGCTCGTTCCGACTGCGATCATTTTGTTCAGCGGTGATTGTGTTCAGAATTGGGAGATATATCCCTTGTAATTTTGATAAACGGAGGTCGCCTCGATACTCGAGAATCCCTTTGATTCGTTCTTCGGGGTCCCAGCGTTCATCTCCGATAAAACGACACAATATTTCCGCGAAGATGAAGAGAGGAGCCATTGTAACAAGTACCCGGATCCTATGTTCGCCGGGCCACTTTTGTGGAGGGTAGGGACTCTCCTGTACTTCGGGTAGCTGCCGTTCCTGTCGTATCTTGGATAGTTCATGTTGCAGAAATAATGAGATATCGTGCTCTGTATTTGGGTCTTCATGCAAATTTATATTTTGGTATTTACTCCCTATTGATATATATCTACTGGCAACTAATACCCGCACGTCTACAGATTTTAAACTTATGAGCTTCTGGAGGAATAGATATAGTATGTAATCGGTTCCATCACACTCATCCAGCCTATCAAGCAACAAAACCAACGTCTCCGGCGGAGATTTTGTTTCGATTATAGAAAGAGGCTCTAAGATCAGCTTGTTAAATTGCACCCTCAACGGTTTTGTGACGATGTCCGGGTTTTCTCGAATAGCCTTTTTGACCGCCCACATGACTTGGCGGTCCTTCGCCGCCAGTTGGCTGGTTTTTGAACGAGTTCAAGTTCTAATCAGGTAAGCCCCAAGACCTCTGAGTTCAACATCTAGAGAAGGGGAGACTAAAAGAACTACCAATTCAGCTTGAAGGAGAGACTGCCTGAAGGGGATTTGGACTGAGCAACAACGGATTACAGAGCTCACTGTAGGCGTTTAGTTCTTCATTTTGTGTATATAAGTAATTATCTTTGTTAAATTTATGAAAGTGACCTCACTTCCCAGCCTCGTAGCTGGATGTGTATTACCAGAGATTTGATATTTAACTAGTGGACATTGCATTGACATATACGTATACATACCTTAGTAGGTTGAGCAGTCAGAATTAACAGCTGTTGGATTTTGATGATGGTTACACACATACAACTCAACCTAACCCCAACCCTCCGCCTTCCCCAATCTATAAAATCGCGCAAGGACGCTTCACTTGCTCTTACGTTACCAATTCTTTCCCTATCACGGTCAAGCTCTAACTCAAATATCAAACCTTTCGATAATACAATTTCTCTGGTTGTAATAGCTACTAATCATCGGACCGACCGTCAAGCTTACAGCCTCCCCAAACGCCATGCCCCCGCCAAGGCTCCCTCGAATCCTCCCACCAACAACCTTCACCAAAGCCCTCCTCGCGAACCCGCACCACCTCTCCCCCACCGCCCAAATAATCCCCATAAACGCAACCTGGTTCATGCCAAACGACCCCAAAAAGCGTACCGGTATCACATCCCACTCCCGCCTTCGCATCCCTCACTCCCGCTTCTTCGACATCGACACCATAAAAGATGCTTCAATCAACCTCCCACACATGCTCCCACCCTCCGACATCTTTGTCGCCGCGATGAGAAAACTAAAAATCCGACGTGACGACTGGCTTGTGTTTTACGACTCTTACGAAGACGGTATCCTAGCCGCGCCGAGGGCAGCGTGGACAGCGCGGTTAATGGGCCACGAGGGTGTTTCTATACTGAACAATTTCAAAACATACGTGGAGGGTAACGTCGGTCCGATAGCACAGGGTGAAGAAGGACTGTTCGATTACGAAGGTCGAGAGATTCCAAAGGAGGACGAATATCCCGAAAATATAACCGTGGAGAGTGATAGAGTTGTGGCGTTTGATGAGGTTACAGGACTAGCGAAGGAGAATCTAAAGGAAGGTGATGTGGATGTTACGGGTGTACAGATTTTGGATGCCAGGCCCGGTGGGAGGTTTACGGGGAAGGATCCGGAACCGAGACCAGGACTGTCGAGTGGGCATATACCCGGTTCGATCAGTGTACCGTTTATCAGCTTGTTAGACGCGAAGGATAGAACATTATTACCGACGGAGCAGTTGAGACAGATTTTAGAGAAGGCGGGGGTTAAGGACGATGGGAAGACAAAGGTTGCGAGCTGTGGGACGGGAGTCACTGCTACTGTTGTGGAACTAGCTCTCGAAGAAGCAGGGTTCAAAGAAACAGATGGAAAGAGAAGGGTCTACGACGGCAGTTGGACAGAGTGGGCACAAAAGGCAGATAAAGGCCTGATCGTGAAGAACGAGTAAACCATGAAAAATGTCATCTAGGTAAACTGGATATTTCATAGCAGCTGGACTCTAGAAATTATGATGATGAGAAATGAATTCAATTGCCCTATAGACCACCGCGAAACCGACAGAAATTGCTCGGCCCTATCAATGGCACCTCATAAGAGCATATAATATTACAAGATAAGAAACCATCATCCAACGCTTAAACACAACCGGCGTCGCAATATCTAGTACACAAGAGAACGCCTCCGCAATCAAGGCTCTATAATACAAATAAAGGGATTCAATCCAAACACATCCCACAAAAAACATCCAAACGCCCCAAACACCTTATCACCCAATGGAGGTGTGCGAGAAGATAGTCAGAGAAGAAAAGTAGAGAGAGAGAGAGAGAGAGAGAGAGAGAGAGAGAGAGAGAGAGAGAGAGAGAGAGAGAGAGAGAGAGAGAGAGAGAGAGAGAGAGAGAGAGAGAGAGAGAGAGAGAGAGAGAGAGAGAGAGAGAGAGAGAGAGAGAGAGAGAGAGAGAGAGAGAGAGAGAGAGAGAGAGAGAGAGAGAGAGAGAGAGAGAGAGAGAGAGAGAGAGAGAGAGAGAGAGAGAGAGAGAGAGAGAGAGAGAGAGAGAGAGAGAGAGAGAGAGAGAGAGAGAGAGAGAGAGAGAGAGAGAGAGAGAGAGAGAGAGAGAGAGAGAGAGAGAGAGAGAGAGAGAGAGAGAGAGAGAGAGAGAGAGAGAGAGAGAGAGAGAGAGAGAGAGAGAGAGAGAGAGAGAGAGAGAGAGAGAGAGAGAGAGAGAGAGAGAGAGAGAGAGAGAGAGAGAGAGAGAGAGAGAGAGAGAGAGAGAGAGAGAGAGAGAGAGAGAGAGAGAGAGAGAGAGAGAGAGAGAGAGAGAGAGAGAGAGAGAGAGAGAGAGAGAGAGAGAGAGAGAGAGAGAGAGAGAGAGAGAGAGAGAGAAACGGAGAGAAGAGAAGAATAAGAAAGCTTAAAGAGAATAGTGAAGAGTAGGTGGAGGAGGAGGGAGGTGAAAATATTAAATCAAAGAGACAAGGGAAAAAAAAAATAATAAAATGCAAAGAAATAAAGAATTGTCGTATAAAATATCGTTATAGTCGCCGTAATGGCACTCTTCAAAATCGCTTACGGGGCTGGTTGTTGCTGTCCGCGTCTCGGTCGTCTGATGCTGCCGGGGATCATGGAGTTCTCTCTCCCAAAAGCCGCAGCGCTGCTAACGCTTCGACCTTGTTGAGACATGCCGAACCGAGTAAGCCTCGTTTTCTTTGCTGGTGGTGGACTAGCGACATCTTCATCCTCAACAACGAGGATTGGCTCCTTCAACGCTGCTGGGGTAGGCGCCATTTCGATCATGTCGACATCATCCACATCCTCATCTTCGGCCCTCCGGGCCAATTTCCCATCCTTTTCGAGAGTAGTTGCAAGTGGAAGGAAAGCAATATTCGAATCAATGTTCAAGGCGCCAAGTGGGACTCTATCCCCCTTACGACCTGTCTCGCCATTCAACGCAGGAATTGTGGTTTCAGGAGTAGTGGCTCTTAGAGCTTTTTGTACATTGGCGGCGAGAATTTGCTCTCTGGGCGCGGTTTTTGGTATATCTGTTGAAAATGGATACTCTCGTTTCCTTGGAGTTGTTTGGGTAGGAACGTAGTCTCTATAAACAGCCATCTCGACTTGTCCACGAAGACCAGACAAGAGTCTTGAACCATGGACCTTGAAAGGGTCGAGAGCATTCTTGGCCTTGAGGTTGCTGGCGAGAACATCGCTATTGACATCCTCGACAGCCTGTTTGATGTCATCAATATTATATCTGACACCTGACGCCGAGGTCTTGACTTGCTCTGCGACGGTATCCAAGCTTGTAACTCTGAGTCGGTGGTGACGTTCATTCTGTTCCCTAGCTCTGGTGACAAACTCGTCCAGTGTTTGCATGTTGACAGCAACTGAGTTCATCTGAGCGTTGACCAACTGGATGGTTTCTGCGTGGATACTGTTGGCAGTGTTCTGGATGTTGCTAGATCTGTTCTCGGCATTCATAGCATCAGACTGAATCTTCCTCTTAAGACTGTCGCGATTAGTCGACAGTTCTTGCTTGAAAGTTTCTTCGTTTTCGGCCCACAGGTTCATAGTCTGGCAAATGGTAGTTGTTGCGGAGGCAAATTGCTTGCCCGACGAAGAAAGCGTATTCTGAACGGATTGCATCTTTTGTGCAAGACGCCTATCTTGTTCGAGCGCATTGGTGTTGATCATTTGAGTGATCTGAGAGAGGAGATTCTGTCGTTCTTGAATTGCTCTTTGACTTTCTTCGGCGAGAACAGCAGCAATGGAATCGGATGTCGAAGATTGTGCCGCCAGCGCTGCCTTGTTGGCAATCTCCACTTCGAGCTTCAGCTCATTTGCCCTTTGAGTTTGCGTCGCAAGATGCTTGTTGCACGAATCAAACATTCCCTTGAAGTCACGTCCGAGAGTAACGTATGAGGTACGGATTTCTTCCTTAAAGCTCTCCAGCTCTCGCACGACATCTCCAGCAATTTTCTCAGCAGCGGCAGTCATACTCTTCATCCCTTCGCCGACCTTGACCTTCACATCGTCACGAAGAACTTTTATTTCTTCCAAAACGAGATTCATTTCGTCGGCGGCTTCTCGTGCAGTACCGGTGGCGGATTGTTTGACTTCCTCCAATTTTTCAATTCCTTCATCTAGGCTACTGTAAGCCTTTGCGATCTTCTCCATCTGAATCTGAACGAAAGATTCCATTCGAGCAGCAACAGCGTCTTGGAGTTTGGCTTGCTGCTCAGTGAACTTTTGCATCTCGATTTCGACGAGCTTGGTAATATCGCATGTTTGTTGTTTTGTGGAATTCCAAGTATTCTTGTTTTGTGCTTCCATGTCGTCTTTCCGGTCGATCTTGGCGTGTAGCCCATTGATATCACGAACACCAGCAGTGAGGGTAGAAACCATAGTCTGTGCCTTTTCGGACAAATCTGCTTCGGTGGCCTTGTAAGCCATGGTAATGAGCTGCTCATCCGACAACTCTTGCTTGGTAATAACAAGTGAAGTTTCGGTGCTAAATAGAGTTTCTCGGGTTTCCTCCAATGTAACCGTCTGGCTGTCATAATCCTTCTTGAGGTCCTGGTATGACTTCAGCGTCTTTTCGAGATTATCTCTCGTGTTTCGAAGCTGGCTCTCCAGAGCAGTAATTTTCCGTTCGTGTTCTTCCAACAAGATCTTTCGTGAATCGTTCTCCTCCGTCAATGATTTGTAGTGTTCTTCTGTCAAAAACACGCCATGCTTTTGTCGCGTGGCGGCAAGGTCGGCCTTCAAGCGCTCGATTTCGACGATATACTCTTTTATCAGGGCTCGTTTCGTCATCATTTGATTGATTTGTGGTTTGTTCTCAATATTCTTCGCCGTCGCTGCGTAATTTAGAGTCGAAATGGTTTCTTCAGCATTGACCTTCGCAGGCGAAACGGTTGCAATGATGCACGTCTTGGTACGGCCACCAAGAGAGTCTTGTAAAAGACGGGTGAGTTTTGATTCTCTGTCAACCAAGTTAGCAGGCTAGAGCATCGATTTATCTCGAGACGAAAAGACTTACCTATATGGAATGTAGCTGCTCTTTTCAACCAAAGCCGTGATAACTCTCCCCAAGCTGAGCAAGCTCTGGTTGATCATTCCTGCTTCTTTAGCTCGCTTGTTTTCAGCGCCAGATCGTCCAATGCTTTCGGAACCTGCCAAATCGACAAGGTTCAACTTTCCACTTCTCAGCAGATCTTCTCCATCGGCGGAGACTTCCTTAACGTGGACAGTTATCGTAAAAACGGTGTGGCTTCGACTGCTCAGGTCGTTGCATTTTGTTGCAGCGACCTGCCGTTTGTTGCTACCTTCTTGGAGGAGCGAGACTCCCTCCATCGCATTTTTGATGTAGCTTTCCTCCATCCCGTGAATAAGAACCCCGCCCTTCTTACTTGAGTCCTCGAACATTTTGAGTTTGACCGCTTCATCTGTCGCGAGCAAGTCACGTAGTTCTTCGTTGTACAGCTCAATAAAGGAACACTTGACGCTGTATTCTGCATTCTCGGCTTCAAGACTTTGAAAAAGCTTGTGCAGAGTACGCGGAATGATACCAGCGGAATCAGAGTAGGTTCCAAAATAGTCCCGCATGTCACCCGACATTGTGTACGTTTTTCCCGTACCGGTCTGGCCGTAAGCGAAGATGGTGCAGTTGAAACCCGATAACATCTCCTCGACGATCGGGGCAACTACATCATCGTAGATCATACTTTGATCTGCCTCAGGGCCGAACACACGGTCAAAGACGTAGGTCTTGTTGGCTAGGCTCATTGGACTCATTGAGACGGCGACCTCATTGCCTCGTGGTCCTCCGGGGGTTGAGAGGATGACGGCACTATTTTCTTTGATTTCTCGCTCCGATCTACCACGACATCTGACGACAACTTGGACGTTTGTCTCATCGGGGGAACGGTGGCGAGCATGGGTAGTGGCGGATGCTACAGATTCTGTAGGAGAACCCGGTCTGGCGAGGGCTTGGACAGCGGGGTTCGTGTAGGCAGGACGCGAGTGAGAGGGTCCAGCACGCGACGTCGGTCTTGCGGATGCTGCTGTTGTAGAACGGAGGGCAGGAACGCTTCCTTTGCGATTGAGACCGCGAGTAGTTGGTCTCATTGTGAGAGGCTGTGGGACCCGTAAATGGGTCAGTGCGTGATAGTTGAGGATATGGTCAAACGGATTGGATTTTTGATGTCAATTGAATGAAATATCGGAGAGGGGAAGATTGCAACGGTCGAGTTTGAGGTTGAGGGAGGTGGTTGATGACGAGGTTTTATGAGCAGAGATATGGTAGGTTGATGTTGCGAGAAACATAAAATATCTCCGGAGGATGAGAGCTTCCAGGGACGTGTACTGCTTCCGGGGTTTGATACGTGCAGGTAATTAACATGGGTGGATGGTGATTGATTGACGAGACAAGAAGCCCTTTTGATGCGCGTGTGATAAGCTGGCGAGAGACGAAGGGTGTTGTTTTTGCGTTGTTGTTGTTGTGTTCCACAAAACGTAAACAAAGGAGTCAACAGAGTACCGCTTTGGGATTAGACCATTCGCTTAACCGACCGCATGCGCAACACAGCTTTCTTTTCTTTTTTCCGACTTCAAAAAAATTTGGGTCTCAAGGTTCAAGCCGTCGAAATAAATTTTTGAAACTCGAAGCGACAGACATTCTGAACCCCACCATGTCAACCATGGTTGGCGATATATAGCACCCAATTAATCATTCCAGCGACGTAAACCCGAGTAGACCAATATCGCTCCGGTCTCCAGTAGCACCAATGGAGGCAGCAGCCTCTTCCCTCCGGTTTCGCAATGCCCTTGTCTTCCTCCGTCACCAGCTTCGAAGCTCATACGCCCTACGACCAAGACAACAATACCGCACAAATGTGAATACGTCAGAAGCTCCAGTTCGCAAGAACTTTAGCAAAGATTGTGTCGCAAAATTCATCAACCAAGGTCTTGGTGATATGAAATCCATTCGTGAACCAACGCCAGGTCTCATAGACAATCTTCAGGCGCGTGGATTCATTGGACAATTTCATGGGTATATATATCATATTATTATATTCAATTATAACAGTATATCGAAAATACCCCGTAGACTAATCATCATTTTTTTTAAAGAGATGTCGACGAGTTTTCAAAGTTAGCCAATACTGAGGTTCTCCACGTGTACGCCGGGGCAGACGCAACAGCTACTTCTCTCCATCTTGGACATCTCATGGTTCTCATGCCAATGATCCATTGTATGCTACATGGACACCGAGCTTCCTTCTTAGTATGTAAAACTCTCACTAATACCAAGCTTTTAAAATTTAAAATATAAACGTATAAGTAGTAACTGATGTTTGATGATAACCCCCAGGTTGGTATCGCTACAGCTCGTATCGGTGACCCCTCAGGCCGCACTACGGAACGTGAAGGTATGAGAGACAAAAGTCTCGGCGAAAAAACATTCCATAGCGGCACAGATATCACCCGCCAGCTGTCGACCCTGCTCAAAAACTTAGCAAGCCACGCCGTTCTTAGGGGATACGACAAGGAGAAAATCGGGAGAAGAGCCATCAAATCCAATTTAGAATGGCACCGTAATGTCAGCATTATCGATTTCATGCAGATAGTCGGCCATAGAAGCAGGATAGGGGAAATGATGTTGAGAAAGAGGTATGGTATCTCTCAGAAATATTTTGCAAGTCGACTTGAATGGAATAGTATATACTAACGACGAGGTTTGATCGAAATGATGTAGTGTGAGCGAACGTATGAAATCGAAGGAAGGCCTAAGTTTCAGCGAATTCTCATATCAATTAGTCCAAGCGATGGATTACTGGTTTCTCTTCTCCTCCCACGGTGTTAGACTCCAGGTATACATACCCCCCATCTCCACCCCCCCTTTCAACCCAAACCTTACCTCAAAAAACTAACAAATATTATGAACAGATCGGAGGATCAGATCAATGGGGCAATATTACCGCCGGTTGCGACCTCATCAACCGCATGGTCAACGAAGCAGACTGGATACACGAACAACCAACCCCAGACCTAATCCGCAACATGGCCAAACCGTACGGCCTAACCGTTCCGCTCCTCACCACCGCCTCCGGTGAAAAACTCTCAAAATCAACCGGCGGCGGCAACATCTGGCTCTCCCCTGCTAAAACCCCGCCGTTCACCCTCTACCAGTTCCTAATCAACCGGCCGGACGACGTGGTGGAACAATACCTCAAGTATTTCACCATCTTACCCATCCACGAGATTGATGAAATCATGACCGAACACAACAAAGCCCCTGAGAAACGGTTAGCGCAGAGGGAGTTAGCATACGAGGTCGTGGCACTGGTGCATACTGAGCTCATCGCTAAGGGATGCAAACGAACCACCGCCACATTCTTCGGACGGCACGACGATCCTGAAAGGATGAAAGTTTTGGAGCGAGGGCTTACGAAGAGTGATTTACTGGGTGTCAGCGAACGGGTATTCTGGGAACCAGTATTGGACACTCAAGTTCTCGGCCAACCGTTGGAGACTATCCTCACCAAGGGTAAAATCGTCTCGAGCAAAACGCAGGCTAAACATTTACTACAATCCGGTGCGCTATCGATGGGTCCACACCTCAAACAAGTCAAAGTGACATCCAAGGAAACGAGAGTCTTGGAGAAGGAAGATATCATCGAGCCAAACATTGTGGTGTTCAAAGTTGGCAAGAATACCCTCCACGTCGTGAGATTGGAAAGCGAGGAAGCAATCCGAACAGCACAGATAGATAAAGCGAACCCGGAAGCGGCTCTCGATCACAGTGCGTTTGCGCAGAAGAAGACGGCGAGACAGAGGAAGCGAGAGAAGAAGAATTCAAAGAAGGCCAATACGACGGCCAGGAGGCTTAGAGAGGGCAAGGAGAAGAAGGCAGCTAGGTTGATGGAATTCGAGAAGTCTAAACAGGGGATCAGAACAGATAACGTCGAATCGAAACCTTTCAAAAGATTGAAGTTGAGCGGGATGGTTAAGAGTTAAGTTGGATTGGGCGCCCAAAAAGCGTGAAATATCATCAGAAAGAACGAGATATTGATGGTTCGGACCCTAAAATCGATAGAGGATGTAGGTTGTATATATTATTATCGGAATCTTACCGTTGTACATGTGGTTACAGGTATAGCTACTTAAGTAATTATAATTGTACATATAACCTCCTCATTCACGTTGTATATATCCATATCACGGATAAGTCGACTACTGGGAATTAAAAAAAGTTGAGATGATTGAGTTCGAATCACTCGACTCAACCCTATGCATAAGTTTCCATTGTGCCATCATACTACTAAATAGCGAGTGTCTTCTCTTGTAGGAACAATTAAAAAAAATGCCGTGCTCCTACTTTTCAACCACAAAATTTAAAAATAAACACACGAAACAGAAAGACTCGCTAATATACATAAAAGGTTGAACGGTATCTCATAGTAAAAGTAAAGAGAATACCTGTTCAAAAAAGCATGGGCACCAACACTCCTCCGCCCCAATAAATCCTTCCTCGCATGATTCGTAACAGAAACAGCGCGCTTAATGTTTGCGCTCTGCTTGCTGTTCGTACATTAGGAGGTATGCGTCTTGTCGAGCAACTTCCTCCGCGGTGACTGGGTGAACTTTCAAATCGTCGAAACGAAGCCAGTTCCCCTTCTCCTTTGCATAGGAGATGTAATGCCCCGTCGTGGACTTATCGCCCTTGTGGACGACAATGGCGTATAGGTCGTAGAGGACCGCGGTGGAGGCGTCAGGGTCGGTTACCCCGGTGGCAGCTCCCTCTGCCACAGCGGGGTGGCTCACAGCTGGGGTTGCTGGAGCTGGCGCCTTCTCACCGCAAATGCCCAGGTCGAGCCCGGTCATGGGGAAGGCCACATGGCCACGAACCTTGCGGTTCTCCCCGTCCTCCCACAGGAACCGCTTGAGCTCGATACAAACATTTTCGCCTTTCGGCGTAATGTTGTGGCGCATGCTCCGCCCCTTGTCGACCCCACATTTGGGGCACGCCTTCATCTTCTCTCCCTCAGGAGAAGAGAAAGCGTCCGCTGCCCATTCTTGTTGTTCTGGGAGCGTGTAGTTTTTGAGGTGGTCCTCCAGCTTGGACTCCTCGAGATTTCCCAGCTCTGGCAGGGTTTTGCAAATAGGAACTTCAAGTTCCATGCACTTGTCCTCGTGCCGAGTGGTGTCGTGGCAGTTGTTGCACTCGAATGTGGTGGAGTGAACACCGCTGAAGGCACGGTCAATGACCTCGGGTAGGGTATACCCGTTGACGACCGGAGACGATTCCGCCGTCAGTGCGTCGAGAATCAGGATCAGGAACTCGTGCGCGTCCTGGACCAGGTTAGGGTCCATCGCCGGGTCACCTGCCTTTTCGAGATTCGCGCGCAAAGCGGTCCAGAATTGGTCTGAGGCCACGCCGTTCTTCTTGCCTTCTCCTTCGTCGAACAAAAGTTCGCGAAGAAGAATGCCGAACTCCTCGCCGAGTTTGCTAAAGAGACATATGTTAGCTATGGTCTTTATATAATAAAAAAATAAAAAATAAAAAAAATAATTAGATAGATAGATGAAACTTACCCCTTGAGCTTGGGGAAAAGAACCTCTGCGGTCTTTTCGGAAGCCCGCGTTCGACGAACGCATTGGCTCTTGGGCTTCGGGGCCAACTTGGCCTTCGCTTTTGAGTTGGCTTCGACTCGCGAAAAATCACATGCGAGGAAGTAGTCCCTGATGGAATGGGTATGGGCGAGCATTTGAATAACAACGTTGATATAGCAAGTGGCTCCCAGATTGGAAAGACCAAGGCTGTGCTCATGTTGAGCTGGTCTGGGGACCTTTTCGTCACTCGTGTTGATGATTTTTTGCTTGCGGTTGACGTGGGGATGAGAGATCGGTTCTTCAACGGACTTTCTCTTCTTCCCAGCCTTCTGCTCGGGAGCTAGATAGAGGGGAGCAGGAACCTCGGAGAGGGCTTCAGGGAGGGTTTCATGTGATTGCTCAACTTTGAGCTTGATAGCTATTCCATTGGAAGCTTTTCGTCGTTTGGTGACAGGGTTCGCGTCGTGTGCATGTTTCTTTTTGATCCTCTTCTTGAGGGGCTCACCAGTACCGGGATCAGTTTTTCGAGGACGCCCTCTGCCTCTCTTGGATGGCGAAAGATCATCTGCTCTCAGTTCATCACTGGACGTCGGTTCCTTAAACTTCAGTCGGATGATCTTTGGCTGAATAGGGACTTCCGTCTCCAACTTCAATAGGGGGGCTGTGATTGAGGTGGAGATATCCGAATACTTCTCTTGCTTCTTGTTTTCAGGAGACGTGCTGTTTGCTAGTCGAAGAGACAGGCGTCTTTTAGGCGGAGACGACGATGTCTTTGTTGTAGCTAGCTTACTATTTGCAACGTTCTCAGCTGTCGTAAATTTTGCTTCTTTCTCTTCTTTATTATTCTTTAGAGTTTTATAGTGACTATGATCCTCTTGAGCGTGCTGTGATTGTTTTTGCTCACTCTTGGCTAATTCCTTTTCAAGGGTTTCTTTGAGTTTCTCTTGATGAAGCTCATGATGGGATTTATATCTTGCTTCTGGAGGGGTTTCAGGCGGTGAGGCCGGCGCTGCTTCTTCTCCTGCAGATGTATCCAGAGCACCATCGAATGAGTTATAGTTGACCCTTTCAGATGTTTGTGAGATAGAATCTGGAGTGCCCGAAGGCCCGTTGAGAACAGCAGATAAAGACATAGAAGAGCGTATCTTTCTGAATGATTCATCAACAGTTGCCGGATACGGTGAAATGCGATCTCTCCTAAGAGTAATCGATCCACTGGATTTTATCTCATCCATAGTTGAGACAGAATCGAGGAAGAAGTGAGGGGTGGTTCTGATGTTTGAAAGATATGATTGATATGGACGATATGAGGGGAAGTAGGAGAAAGAAGATGAAGAAGAGGAAGATTGAGAGGTTGGAGAGACTGGTGGTTCAGTGGGAGGTGGAGATGGGAAGGGATAGAGATGTGAGGGGTAAAAGGATGGGGAAGAGGAAGAAGAAGAAAACGGTTGGGTGAGATTTCTTCTTTTATGCTTGGGAAGGGCCATTGATCGAGTCTATCGAGGGAAGTTAGCATTGACATACTTGTGAATGTATTTTTTATATTCCCTTGTTTTGCAACTGTAAAGGAGGGAGCGTGCAAGAAGTTGTTTAGGCAATACGCGTATAAGGAAAAGGCAAAGCGTGACATAGACAGCAAGAACCTGTTGCCGTTATCATGTCATCTATGATAATGAAAAATACAATCGTCCTCGCACATATTTATACAGATGCAATTTTAAAAATATCTAGTAGATATCTAGCTGAATGCTAATGGCGGAATTTATAAAGGGAATCATTCAACTTACGGAAGTTACAGATGTCATAATTCTTGAGTCTTCAACGATATCTCTAACGACGTGTGTCGGCATATATGATATTCCTTCTATCGGTATATCCTAGCTCTCCGGTAATAGACTTCTTGTCGATAAATTTATGCCGCCAGCGGGAAATTGAAGAACCAGCAACCAGAGTTCCGTGTTTTCCGTGTGGTATTTTTTTGTCGTCTAAGAATTCTAGGATGAAACTTTCGAAAAGAAACAGAGTTATGCTCCTGTTCTTTTACTTTTTTCTTCTACGAAAAATATTTTTTGTGTCGGTCGTCGACAATACTGGTATATCTTTTTGAAAATTGTAATATCTAGGGTATCCTATCGTTTCGATCGTCGAAGAAGAGGGTCGTGAATATATCCTCGAACAATTGTAAGGAAATTCGTAGGTCGTTACAAGCGGTGAAAAATATTTACTGGAAGACATGAAATCGCAGAGGTCGAGACTCTAGGAAACCAGAGGCGGGGATGCTTGATTGAAGCGGGGAAGAATAAATATAGGTCAAGGCGATGCCCACGAGCCAGATCTTTCGGTTTTATTTCTGAAGAGGAAAATATAACAAATGATTAGCAGAATGCTTTTGATTGTAGTCGGATGGCCAGGAGATCTCGTCCTCGTTTTCCCATCCCACCTCACCTCACCTCGCCCGTCAACCTCGCAAACAAACAAGCCCTGACAAGAAGGCCCCGGAAATTCAAGGACAAAAACGTGCCTCAAAGGGAGAAGGGAAAAAAAAACATCAGACGGTGTAACTCACCTAGGATGACAGTACCACAAGCAGCCGGTAGGGTTCCAAAGCAGTGAAAGGGGGCTCCAATGATTATTTTTTACAATGCCAATTATTTATTTCGCTGTTCGCCCGGGCGTACTTTTTTTTCTTTCCCCGCGTGTAGAGGTTTGACCCAGCGATCGATGGAACGGAGCAGGCCAGTTTGACAGGTTTTGTGGTATTGGAACGAGTAATGAGCGCACACGAGTCAGCCAAACGAGAAAAAAATCCGACCGAGGAAAAAGGCTGCACCGGGTCGCACCAGAGAAGACTAGTCAGGAGAGTTATGCGAACGGCCAGAAGGAAGGTCAAAGAGGCTAGGTAATAGTCTGTCAATTATTACCAATTGGCATGCCTGGCGTGTCTGAGAAATTTAAAAAATCGAGAAAAGAGAAATTTTCAGAAGGGCAAAGTGAGAGCCCCTCGAGGGCTGCCGCTTCTTGGTTGTGGAAACCGTCAAAAACTCAGAACGGTTAACGAGAAAGGGAAAAAAGAGTTTAAATTTTTTCCCGGGACGAAAATGTAAGAAAACCAAAATTTTTATGAAAAGAAGAACTTGCAAAGACGTCACAGAGGGCTTGGGGCAGTGGAGTGGAGAATTCGGGGGGTGTGTTAACAGCCAGATTAGATGTCGGCAATGGACACAGACACAAAGACACCAGTGCTTGCCGATGCTGCTGCTGCTGCTGCTGCAGGGAAGGGATCTCTTTTTCTATTCGTAATGGGGAAAGGACCAGGAGGTCGGACGGCCGGTGTTAGGGAGTATTAATTATAGTTATTCCACCCAAGCTATTCGGAAAAAAAAGGTCGAGATTTTTTTCAAGAAAAATTGCCTTTCTGAGAAGGACAGTGTCGCCTGGCCGTTTGACTGGATTCGCCGGGGAGCTACGGAAGGCGGGTCTCGTCCTCAGAAATCCAGTCCGGACGCCAGGAACACCAGTGAAAATGGACCCTTCCGTCGGTTTTCGAACTTGCGTGATGTCTTTTCTGGATAATTTGGAGATGCGAAGTGTGTGATTTTAAGGGATACCACTTCCCGTTGTGGAAGAGGAAGATGATGCAGAAGAGGAAGATTTGAGACCCGCTGAGTGTTTGAAGCTAGTTGGAATCCAAAGGGGAAGAACTCGAGCAGCCTGACGAGGAGCTGAGGGCCAACTTTAATTATTATTTTATTTTTTTGCGGCCAGATTTGATTCTTAAACAAGAAGCGAACGAATCCAGGCGAGTTGGATCCTCTTAATTATATATCTCTTAGCCGATGACGATGAAAATATTTATATATATAACTAGAGTACTAGCTTGGTCTGTACTTCTTAGCTAATTAGGTACCCAAGATGATATTGTAATAAGTCTATAAATCCTGTTGGCCGTTTGTTAGCTACTTGGTGCTCATGTATATCGAAGCTTACTGTGTACTTGGAATATGTTGGAGAACCCCGTTAACCGCGGTACCAGGTGTAGTTTGGGCATAGACTTTAACTCCACGACGATATATCCTTGAGTCCGGCCTGGAAGGGCCTTCAGGATGATACGGATGAGCAATCACGCCGCTGTTTAGAAAGAACAAGTTGATATGAGAAGTACACCGTACGTACCGATCCAGTTTTTCTTTTTAATCGATATCGATTGCGCGTCAGAGCTAGAGCTAGAGCCGGTCAAAAGCGAAGAAACGACGAAAAAGGATCTATTCGACTGATCTGGGCATCATGCGAACGACTGATGGCAAACGCCGTTTTCAGCCTATTAACGTACGATGGTAATCCTGGTGAGAGTTCGAGCGGAAAGAGACGAAGAGACGAAGACACGGACCTGGTCAGCAAACGCTCAGCCCGTGATTCATCGTTGGATTACTACAACTGTCGTGAGGACAAATCTCGCAAAAAAAAAAAAAAATTAAAAGTTGAGGCTCCGCGCTTTTCTTACTAAAAATTGAACCTCGTCTCGATCTTGCAATTAATTCGCGGCTCATAAGATTGAATAAGCTCATCTTCACTGGCTGGCTTGCGGGGCTGCGCGAGGGCAAGGACCTTTTTACTTAACACGCATATTGAGCCATAATAAGTTTCAGCGACCTAAATTGGCGCCTGCAGCAAACGCATCAGCGGCATCCGGGCGCTGGCACGAAAGAACTTCTTCTATGTACGTGCCTATTCGAGCTAGGTTTCAATTTTGTGGATATCACGAGCTTCAAACTTTGATTGTTCTGGTGAGCTAGTCCCGGTGGAGCTATAGTCTACGGCCCGAGCAAAGAAATGGTGAAGCATGAAGCATATTAATCCCACAGGCATAATATTGAGAGTGCCCTTTGCCCCCTCCACGGATAAAGAGGAAAGCTTCAGCTTCAAGCTTCCAATGCGAGACAGCTCAGTAACCTAACTGGCCGTTCCAGCAAGGCTAATTACCTGATTTGATGACCTCGCATCGCAAACTATATCGTCTCGAACCAACATGCATTGCATTGGAGAGCTAAAGCTTATAAATTATAAATTTAGCTGCTTGCTATTCGCAAACATACCAAACCGCATGTGACACGAGAAAGATACACCTCTCGAAATATTCAAATGCGCCTCCAATCGATGCGATGTAATCCCACGGTTCTGTTCAATAGAGCCTCATCGATCGCGCGACCCTCACATCATTCATACCGGTACACCCGGCATCCGTCAGTGCAGTGCATGCCGCTTCTACCCCGCCGCATCGAATCATTTGCCGCAATGGAAAATCGAAGAGCCTTGCTTCCCCACCACACCATCTCTTTCTCCATATGCGCAACTGCAGCATGAACACACACACACACACACACACACATGACACGGACCTGTCCTTGCGCGCATACCAGGCCTGTCTGGATGATATGAAACGTTCTTCACCCGGAGGCGAGATCTTTTGTCCCGACGGCAGCGCCCTAATCCCTGTCAAATATGGAACAACCCATTAAATCCCCCCCATCCATCATGATCTTCGAATTGATCCGGTCGCCAGCCTGGCGTTTTCGAATTTCTAGAATTTTAATTATTAAGAATATATGGGGTTATCGGAAAGGCTAGACGGGTAGTATTGGCAACGCCTCTTCTTCCTGGGTAGCTTTTTACGGGTATATAAAGAGGGAGGAAGGTCCCGATTACTATGGCGATCTTCTTTTTCAGCATTATCTGATATATTATTTTATTGATATATTTTTTATTAAGCCCATCTGCTTCAGAATTTTACATACGAAAGCTACAAACCTTTTAGTACATTTTTATTTGATAGTTGATCCCCCTAGGAAGATATCAAATATGCGATATACTACCCTCGTCTTCGCGGGTTTGCTCGGCCTCGCCGCCGCTCAACGACACGCCGTCAGAAATATAAAGCTGGAAGAGGCAATGAAGGTTCCCAAATCTCCAGACGACTTGGATTGTGAGGAATTAGTGATTATCAAAGAGAAGGAAGTCCCCGCGTCTGAGTGTAGATATAAGAGTGGTGATGGATCTATCGTTGTTACTCTTTACAACGGAAAACTGTTGGACGGAAAGATTATCGACAATTCTTGGGATATGAATGACCCGTGAGTATACAATCCGTATTAATATATTGCCTTCTCAATCTTTGGATATAATATTTTATGCTCTGTGGAATTTTCGGTAGCTAATGAAATTTATTTATTCCGTTATGATTAGACATCAGTTCCAGATCGGACCACCGCTAGTCATCGAAGGCCTACAAGAAGGTGTTAAAGATATGTGCGTGGGCGGTATGTACCAAAACTCATCGAAACCCGATATATCAAGAAATCTTAGAGTGTGGTGCTAATTACTCGTACTGCTTTCTGTTTTAGAGGTCCGAAGAGTTACAATCCCGTCTCGCCTGGCACACGGAGGCAAACCCGGTGGTGGCGGCCTCATCCCAGCCAATTCGGCCATTGGTTAGTACATGCATACACCCGACATAAATAAGCAACTTTGATTTCACAGAAGCTAATTATATATATCTTTATTTCTTGTGTAAAAGAATACCACGTTACGCTTATCGGATTGAAGCCTCCAATGTACCCCAACCCTGAATATTTCGCATGGGAAAAATCCCAAAAGCAAGCTGCGGCCACTGCCAGCGATGCTGCTGAATCTTCTACCACTGAGGCGGCAGCTTCTGAGGCTCCTGCGGCTTCGGAGTCATCAGAACCCGAGTCAGTCCATGCTAAGGATGAGCTGTAAATGAGCAAAACCACTGTCTCGTCATGACGTCAAGGGTATCCTTATCAGTATATCTATCTCATGTACATAGGATTAGCAAGAGGAGGAGGAGGAAAAGTTTGATATCAGTATTATACTACTATGTACAAAATACTTTTCATCTGTATATACAGCATTTAATATACATGTATCTAGCTAGGAGTAACTCAGGTCTATTTCTTCCCCGCATTAGCAACCTTCCTTTTCCCAGCCCTTATAACCGGAGGGTTCGCAGCAGACCCCGCACTCTTTGTCACAGCATTTTTCACATCACCGGCAACTTTCCTCCCCACACCCGCTGTCGAAGCCTGCTGCTGCTGCTCAATCATCCCCATTATATCATAAAACACCTCATGCCTCACTCTCCCTGCCCCGATACTCCGCTCCACATAAAAATCAGTCACCCTTGGCTTTTCCTTCTGGGTGTACCTCCACTCCAAATTAACACACCCCATCCGCTTCTTACAAAACCTCAATTCCCCAAGCGGGACCTCCACTAACTTCGGCCTCCCCAACAATCTCATCGTAAATATCCTCAACTTCGTATTCTTAGTGATACTACTCTTCGCCCACGCCATGACCGCATTCTTGCTGACACGCGCGTACGGCGGGATACGCACATACATGTGTGTTATATACGGTGCTGCGAGGTAAAACATGCCCATTGGGAGGGCGGTGAGAGTTGCAATACCGAGCGCTGTGAGACGCGGGTATTCTGCCGCGATCGGGAAGGTGTAGAGCGCCGGCCAGGAGAGTTCTAGGTTTGGACCTAGGTAGAATATTGTCATGAGGAATGGGTAGCATGAGATTAATTTCATGCAGCCGACGTAGACGGTACGGCGGCCGGCGGAGTAGAGGCATAGGGATTCGGGGTATATGACTATATTTATGATATGATATTATGTCAGCTGGATTGGATTTTTAGGTGTGTATAGTAGTAAGATTTAGTTAGGCTCGTACATTTGGCATCTTCCGGGTTGACCTCTTTGGAGGCATTTTTACGACCGAATAGCTTTGACCAGAAACTGCGACGGGATTGGAGATGTTGTATCTGGCTGTTGCGAGGGCGAGGCAGTCGGTGGAATATCAACTGCGAACTCGTCCTCGTCGAAGATATTAGTGTCGCCCATTGTCGGATACCCCCGCTCAACGTAGAGCGACAGGCATAGCTCATTACTGCGCCCGGTTCGTACCAATTGGCGAGGCTCGACAGCAGCCGGTGTTTGTTGAAGTTTGAATTCGAAGATATCAAAAGATTTAAAAATGCGCTGCGGCTCAAAAAAGCGCTCGCAAAACGGGGTGCCAAGCCCAACCCGGCCAGGCGGCCTGGCAGTAACGTGGGTTGGCGTTCGCTCGTTCGAGTCACCGGCACGTCTCCCTTGCAATTATAATCACAATTACCCTATCTCTCTCTCATCCCGCTCCCCTCCTTCATCTTCTCCATCATTCTAGACGGGCGCGTGTCTGACGATAGTACCAGCTAGCCTGCGCTTTCGACCTCAGCGATTTTGAAACAGCAGCCGATATAATCGCCAGGAATCTTGGACTTCGTATGAAGAAGGAATAAAGGAACAATTTGAACTTTTTGCACGTTCGTTGAATTACCACTTTTTGGCGATGCATGGACCAGACTTGGCCGCCCGACTTTCGCTTCAGTAAACTCTCTTTCTCCTCTTCATTACCAGAGAGTTCGAGGACACGATGTGGATCCTAGACACAGATACAGATCTGTTAGGAGGTACTTACACATTTGTTTCATCTTGGATGTTTTATGGTCAAGCACATGTACTAATGATATTTGGTTTTCTCACAGGCAGAAGAATATGGCTAAGACCGGGCTCAGAATCTATTCTTGGCCGGACCAACTTTGACGGACCCAGTATGCCACTACCTCATGACAGCGATGGCACCAGTCGATATACCCTGCGCTAACACTTTCCAGCTCAAAAGGCAATCTCGCGGCGTCATATAGTCCTATCGGTGCAAAATATTCCCAAAGATGAGGGGGTGAGAACGATTTCACATCTCAATATACATATCCAAAGGAAGTATCTAATAGTAGATGGACCCGCAAATAGCTCAGTATCCGGTATCACTCTAAACTTTCCCTAAAGGAAGAGTCGAAGAAAGGCTCGACGATAGATGGCGAGTTTATAAACAACAGTTCCATGGAATTGGATCCGACCTCTGATCACTCATTTCAAATGGCATCGGCACCCCAAATATTCAGGTAAGCCAACAAACTTCCCATACTTCCACCCATAGGACAAAGCCAAAAGCGCTAACTCGAGCTGAAAGAATAAAATACGAACCTCAGGTTTTCACAATCCACATTGGTGGAAAGAAGAAATCAAACCTGAAGGCGGCGCTAAAGGATTACCTTGACAAATTAGAACAACTGGATATAAAATGCGTCGCCGAGTTCCTACCGGGCACGACTACTGTCGTCATCGTCACAAAACGAAACTTACCCGTTAGCTTGCGTGCGCTCATCAACGGTGCATGGATCGTTACTTCAGCATTCGTAGACGCCATCGTCACAGCCGCCGCGCAACCAAAAGATGATAAGGGCGAGAATTTGGATAGTCCCTTACAACTGGATATCACGCAGAACTGGCCGAATCCGATCAATTTTCTCCCGCCCCCGGGACAGGAACCCAACCCCAAACCCGCCAGCTTTTTCGTACCAAATCCAGCCCGTAAGGTTATGTTTGAGAAATGGGCTGTTGTATGCTGTACCCAGCAACATATGGACATTTTCACAGGTGTAGTTGCAGATGCGGGCGGGAAAATAGAACTGTTCGAGTTGAGGGAAGGAAAAACGAAACCGGCAGAGTTGATCGTACACTTGGAGAGGTTGGGGCGGAAATTTATAGTTCTAGCACCAAACACGGATGACGCTTGGTCCAATACCTTTCGAAAGGACGTGGAAGCCAGAGTTGGCGTGAGATTTGCGGAACAGAACGAGTTTCTGGATGCGATTTTGAACGCCGATGCTACGATGCTCGCTAGGTCGTATGAGCCTGATACGCAGATATCGACGCATGAATCTATGGAAATACCCAGCGCGCCGCCGTCTACCGAAGGTATTATAAACGCATAGTATTAAACTACAGAGATCACAAACTAACTACTACCGATATATCCAGTACCGAAACAATCCAAACTGGTGGGAAGAAAAACTCGAGCGGTCGAGGAGTCAGCCAAGGTGGAAGCCTCGCAAGTTCCGGAACTCCCATCCAAACAGACAAGTCAAAGCAGCACGCGAACCCAAACCAGAACATCTCGATACGTGAGTCAAATAAAACTTGACGACTCGGACGATGATAACTTTGTACCGTTACCCGCACCGCCGGCGTCTGCCAGTATGAACGCCAAGGGTGGCGCGAGTCAAGGCGGTCTCAAAACAAGTTCGCGTGGTGTATCTTTTTCGCAGACGGGTCAGGGTATCCGGAGCACGCAACTTTCAGCGATATCCGAATCACAAGGACAGAGTCAGGGGGTGAAGCGGAGGAGTTTACCATCCGATGAGGACGATGATGATGAAGACATCATGGATAGAATGTTGACCGGGCAGGCTGCTATGAAGAAGAGGAAGATAGAAGAGGAAGCGAGGCAAGCCGAATCTTCGAAACCGGTGAAACAGTTACCCTCGTTGCAGAAAAAGGCGGAAATGCCACCGCCGCCGCCCGTCAAATCTGAGCCGCTTGAAGAAGAAGACGAAGATATCGATGTGAAGACCGCAAGGGGGAAGAAGAAAGCGGTGGAAAGTAAGGTTATCAAAACCGCACAAGCAATCCGTAGAAGGGAAGAAGCCGAGGCAGCGTTGGAAGATGCAGCGAACGAAATGAGTCCCGATGAAATTAAAGCTGTCTCCAAACTAAAAGATCTAGCCATCGTAGAGGTGTTTGAGATTGTAGCTAGGACGGATCGTCCAATGGCTAGATCCCAAGCTTACGGCGACGAAGGAGCGAGATGGGATGAAACTTGGAATGGGAGGAAGAATTTCAAAAAATTCAAGAGAAGGGCAAGAAACGGGGAGCTGGAAGGACCTATGAGAAGGATGGGAGGTCAAATTATGGTTCCGCTTGTGGAGCATAAAGCGAAGGATTACGGCATCGGTGAAAGTTACTGGCTCGAGGGGTCCACGTCGTCTAGTAAAAAGCGCAACAATGTTTCTCCAAACGTCAGTCACGTTTCTGAGACACAGATCATGGCGCCCGCGCCGAGAACTTTCAAATCCGTGCCGGATATTCAGGAAATCAGCGACGAGGACGGGTTCATGGAGGAAGAGGAAACGGCGCGTGACGATTCGCTCACGGTCAAGCGAACGCAGGCGGCAAGATCTCAGAGATCCCAGCCTACGACACAGCACACACAATCCTCAGCTAGAGGAGGTGCGAGATCGAGTGCCAAAAGTGCGGTGGAGAATACGACGCAGACGTCGACGGCTAGGTCGACAGCGAGGTCGAAACGGACGACGAGCAATAGAAATAGTGTGAGCGAGGGACCGGCGAGGAAGAAGACCAAGACGAGCTCGATGTTTAATGATAGTGATGAGGACAGCGATGACGACGAACTCAAGTTTAAGTTTAAGTAGGCTTGAACTCTTCTTCCCGATCCCTCTCTTACACTTCATTCGCCTTGTTCCTTCCTTTTTCTCGTTTTATTTTAACGGCGAACGGCAAAGGTTGTGTTATTGATATTTCCAGCGGTTTGTTCCTATTTTTTTATTTTTTATTTATTGCGTCCATTGATCATGCATGCATGTCATTCCATTCACAACTGGCGTTTCATGGATTCGAGGCTAGCTTTTCATTAGGTCTCTTTGCCTCTACCTTTTTATATTTGTTTATAAAACCATACCATGCATGTTTATATACAGAACTTTGTCAAGCATCGGATCAGTGATCCTGTGTATCCGCTTCGTTCAGGGTTTCCACCGCGCTATCGAGCTCTCGTAACCTTTGTCCCACCCGCCGTTTGATCTCCTGTCCGTCCTCGGGTGAGCTGTTGGATATAGCTTCCTCATATGCAACTTTAAACTTCGCTAGCTCCTCGCGAGCGGTTTCTCGGTCTTCGCTGGCGTAGATTGTGTTTTTGGTTGTTTCTTCGGATGCGATTTCGAACTACAAGATTATATATTTAAAAATGTTAAAAAGATGAAATTTAATTGAATAGTAGTGTTAGAGGATGATGGGTCTGTCTAGCTTGGTTTTTACCTCTTCTTTAGCGTTAGCGTAGAGTTCTGACAATTCTTCTACTTTTTCGTCGACGGGGCGTTTTCCGCTGGTTGTTGAGTAGTATTGGTATCGCCGCCAAGTAGGGCTAGCGGTTGAAAGTGCATTTATCGGCCGTCCCGGGGCTAGGTATCTGATGGCTGTGGATTGGGTGTATAGTGGACGAAATAGTCTTTGTGATATTCGGAAGGGCATCTTTGATGTGTCTATCTATATCGCGATATATATCTATAAATATTACTGCAAATAGGATATATTATATATTATATGGTGGAGACTGTACAAATGCGCGGTGTGGGTGGGATGTGAATCACAAATGTGCCCCGCGGGCCCCGGTACGTATAACCGCGTCGTAATACCGGTGACGTCGGCGGGGGACCGGGGTGTCCGCATCCATCGAAGAGCCATTCCATTCCCATTGCATTGATTGCATTATTGTCATACCACCGCGCAGCTCAGCTTTATAAATGAGTACTTAAGTACTTACTCACTCAGTCGAGCACCCAACGGCCAACTCTTCTTATCCGATCGCCCCGATATACAAAATATCTCACAAATGGTATCGTAACCACCACCGACCGGTGCACCGCGAGCATATAGCTATCATCGCTCGGCTTACAAGCTTAAGCTTACTACGTAAGTAGTATGGGACAATCTCAATCCGACGAATCCGGCCGACGAGGCTCGGGTCAGTTATCGCCTGGTAAGTACTTCTTAATTTACACCCGGAAATCATGTCGCACAGCGTACATGTACTTCCGTACCACAAAACCCCCCGAACTCAAGCTAACTTAAGACCGGTACCTGTAATTATCAATTCTATAGAAGAATTAACCCACCGCCTCACCGTCCGCCTCCAAAAACGCACATTCACAGATATCGAACTCTATTCCTTCCGCGACGTCTTCTCCTCCCTCGCCGAACACAGCAATGACGGCGACATCCAGTACTGGTCTGAGGATACCCTCACCCGCTTCCTCGAACTTCCCGACGCCCTAGACGTCGGAGCGCTGATATACCATGCCTCCAGCACCGCTGCCAGTTTCCCGTTTCTGAGTCATGGTCCCGCGATATTGGAATGGGAGGGTATCGTGAGGGTTGTTTGCGTGTTTACTGGACGCTACAGACAAGTTTTGAAGACGAGTGGGGGGGATGTGACGAGGGTTTGGTTTAGGTTATTTTCAGCGTATGATCGTGGGAGGGTAATTGAGGGTCAAAAGGAGGAACGCGGGGAGGGGAATAATGGTGGTAATGACCCTGGTGATTCGAAAGATACAGATGGTACATATTCACCGCCGCCTTCCGCCACGGACTCACTATTTGCAATCGCAGATCCAGAGGATATCGACGACGATGAGGACGACGAATTGGCTCTCGCTGCGCTGGACGCGCTGGATGCCATTGAAGTTTTCAAATACGCTGAGAAACCATCGGTGAGGTATATCCGACGGTTAGAACCCGACAAGATGGTCAAACTCGTCATGCTACTGTTGATAGTCGCCCCGTTTGATCCGCAGGAATTGCTGGCAACCTATGTTGAAAGGTACACTGGAGATGCATTGGTAGATTTGAAGCGGACGGCGGAGAGTATAGTTCGCAGTATGAGTCCCGCTGGAAACCTGATATTATGGACAGCATTCAGCAAAAGTGTGAAGAGATCTTTGGTATGTTATGATTTCAATAATACACGTAAAGGCACTCAATTGACTAGAACGGTAGCCATACCTTTTCGACGGCCTCAAACCACTCTTCGAACACTTCCTCTTCAGCAAACGACTAAACATGTCCCTCGAGTCTCGCACCCAAATCAAGCTCGTCCGCCCGTTACTCCAGTCCATGGGCACGATAATGACAAACAACATGATCAACCAACTCTCCTTCTTCCTCAAGGGCAAGAATCTGTGGAGGAAGTTGCGAAAATTGTACGTAGGTTCCGAAGCGGGGTTCTCGATGGGCTCGTTTGAGCAAAAGGTGTTCAAATGGCGGGCACCGACAATACTGTTGGTGAGCGGATCGAGGATGCCCGCGAAACCGGAAACGAGTAGGGAAAAATCCTTCACGGATGCGTTTGCGCCGAAGCGGTTTCCGGATAGTTTGGATTCGGATGGGATGTTGGTGTTTGGTGCCTATATCGACGTTCCGTGGAAAATCTCACATAAAGGTATGTATTATTTCAAATCTATCATTTATCTTTTCTAAATCGTGGAGTTGGGGTCGATGTGCTTATTTTATTTTTCTTTACTTTTTGGAAGAATGCTTTGGTACACCTGCTACAAAGGTATTCCAACTACATCCCGTCCACGAAGTCTTCGAAACGTCAAAATCCCACACGGACTACATCTACTGGAATAAATCCGCGGGGATCGGCTTCGGCGCCCCCTTGCCGCGGATCAAATCCAACGAACCGGTGTTACACATGAACATTGGAGCCGTGAGCTTGATCCTTGACGAGTCTTTGGAGTTCGGGGTGTTCACGCATAGTTGTACCGGTGGTGGAGCATTTCACACTAGTGATTTGAACGTGGGAGGGAGAGGGGAGGATTGGCAGGATCGGTTTGAGATTGAGGAGATTGAGGTTTGGGGACTCGGTGGGGAGGAGGAAGCGAAGGAACAGGCGAGGCAGTGGGCTTGGGAGGAGGCTGAGGCTTTGAGGAGGAGGAATGTGGGGATGGGGAACGATGTTGAGGCGAATAGGGTATGTTGTATAACCATAATCCCATTCATTTCTATTTCTCTTGAATATAGGAACTCGATGTGGGAGAGCTATGTGCTAATGTTGTGTGTATTTTTGTAGGCGTTACTGGAAATGGCGGGCATCATTGGACAACATCGGAGTGGTGGGAGTATTTGAATTTATCTTTTTAGGGAGTTTATTTCGGGGTGGGGTGGTTTAAGTATTTTATATTATTATCGCAGTTCATATTTGGGAGGTTATAATTGGTAAAAAAACAAAAATGGATAGTGGAAGGGTCAAAGGAGTTTTACTTTTACGGTTTTCACTTTTTTCAAAGTTATTCTAGGGAATGAAAAAAACAAGTGCGGCAGGTGTGGATTGCTTATATCTCAAGTACTTAAGTAGTTATAGGCCAATGGCTCAGATCAGAGGGTGTATATAAAAACAAATCTTAATACAAGATTCCCATTATAATAAAGAACTGCAAGACTGATTAAATTTAAACCCTTTTATCCAAATTCTGGGTAAGTAGCTAGGCGGTTCCGACGACAGGACAGTTATCCTTCTGTTCGGCATTGACCTTGAGTGCCTTGACGCTGGACTCCGAGACCGAGACGTTTCTGCCGTCCCTGACTTTGATGATATAATTTCCGTCCTAGTATTGTTAAACAATCCGAGAAAGATATTGTGAGTTAGTTTACTAAACTTATAAGAGTAATATTTTATTTATGATATTGTTTGCTTGAATATGATGAATTGTGTTTTTGGATGGGGTCGACGTACAGAGTAACTCTCAACGATACCGACTTCTTCGCCGCCGCTGGCGTTTGTGAAAGTGACGTGGGTGCCCTATTTTTTAGAGGTGAAGTTTAGATTTAAACGTTTGGCGGCGTTGATGAAATTATATTCTCACCTCCTATATTTTCAAGATGGTATTTGAATTGTTAGCATGCATTCCTTTGTACGGACGTCGCGCCGACGTCATATCCACGATAACTGAGCGAACGGGAGTGGTTGGAATTGTGTTGCTGTACACCCAAGTGTCTCTGCAGCTCTGCACTGGTGATGTCGATGGATGGAAGGAAGGAGAAACGTACGCTCAATGTCATTTTTGATAATATATAACCTGTGATACGGTAATCAAAGTGTTCTTGATGTTTTGAGAGTACGGTATAGTATTACGTATTTCTTGTTTGATTGTTTTTTAGCTTTGGAAATATAATAGAGTGAGAGTTATAATATAATTACAACAGCGGGGCCAGCAGCCTTTTTATATATCCCGCTCTTTACTGGTATGTATTATAACTTGCACCGTACGGTACGGCATTCGATCGGGGATTGTCATGTCTAACTGTGAGCGTCTACTTTCCAAAAGCTAGTTGGCATGCAAAAAAAGCAGGGCTACGGTTAACCTTAGCTTAGCTTTTTCTGTTACGTAGTTTGCATTTTTTTTGTTTTGTGGCCGCTCGCAGGATGGGGAGTAACTAGTAATTAGACCAATCAGCGGTGTGCTAATTCCAAGCTTTTTAATGTGGGCAACCATTGACCCTGAGATATATATGGTATATATATCGATGGCCTGATGTGATGGCAGATGTGCAGGCTAAAGGAACGACCCTTAACCCTGCGGGAGTTGAATTCGAATGATGCGCATTATATATTATTATATGGACTTAAGTATTTTATTGTATTGGATTTCCGCGCTAGTTGGTTGGTCGGGGGTCATGGTCATATGCATCTGGTGTCCGGTTTTGGGGGTTGCACTAGTGCATACCATACCGTACACGACATCCTCTTATGAGCTCATATGACAGGCTGCAGGTTATATTGAATATACTATTCCTTATATTCATTTTTTTTTTGTTTAGGATGGAAATTAATGGAAATAGATGCGTGCATAACCGATGCAGTATATACATACAAAATATAAAGTAATATAATTCTAGCTCCTAAAAAATAAGAAAATAAAAAATAAAAGAAACACAAGTCATGCAGAGATTATACTAGCCACACTCAATGCAGCCGTAAACTACAATGATATACTTAAGTATATATCTATTTCTGTCGTAGATACCCATATCATACTATCATATTCCGATATAGTCAGTATCATTATAACTCACCGTCTAGCCATAACTTCCCTCACCACCTGTGCTTGCACCTTAACCACCTCCTCCCTCCATTTCATCAACACCTCCAAACCATCTCTATACCACCCCTTCTTCCAAACCGCAGCACCAACCCCCAAAACCCCACCGACAAGCACCACCCTCCCAAAAACACCCAACACCCGTTCCTGCCTTTTCACCCGTCTGACAACCTCCGAATACCGAATGTTACTAAAACTAATCATCGAATAAAGCGTGCGAACACCTAAAAATGGAAACCAATTGTACAGAAACTCTTGGAACCACTTTTTGAACAGATAAGATGTAGAGGTGACGGAGGCGCGCATTTCAACGTAATTGTTCATCGCTAGGTCGTTGATGACGATACAGTCGTTGTGACGTTCGAGGGTGTAGGAATCTAAGGCTTCGGATATGGTTAGGTTGTTTGCGATATGTTCCCATAACACGCGGACATCTTCGAAACCACAGTTCATGCCTTGACCGTAGAATGGGACCATCTTTTTTTTAGTTTCAAAGTTAGCAAGAATTTTGGTAACTATGTCGGAGGGGGTGTGGAGGACGGTTTTACTTACGGCGTGTGCTGCGTCTCCTATAATTACGCATTTATTTCTGTAGTGATATGGGTTACACTATATTTCGAAAGATCGGTTGAGTAAGTTTGATTTGGTATATACTATATAACGTGGGATTTTTTGTAAGGGGGATAAAGATAGATTACCTTTACAGAAATCAAAGGTAACTTTTGATTCTTCAAGTAATCCGCAATCAACTTTTCCTCCCCGATCAACCCAACCACGTCCGGGAACTCCTTGTTGAAAAACTCCAACAGAGCTTCGGGACCTACTATATCTTTAAACATACTCTCCGGCATGAACAACGTACACGTGAAGGATTTATCCTGGTTCGGTAGGGCGATAAACATGAAGGTCTGCCGCGGCCAGATGTGGAGGTGGTTCGGATCGAGTTGGAAATCACCGGTTATTGGGTGCGGTGGCATTTGGAACTCGCACCACAGGGAGTCGATGTATTCTTGACTGTAGTTTAAGCGGACGTATTTCATCATTTGGCGGCGGGTTTGGGAGTGTGCGCCGTCTGCGCCGACGAAGAGGTCGGCTTCGACACGGACATTTTCGTAGGATCCGTTACTAAGTTAGGGATTAACATTAATTTCTTTTTTTTTTTTTTTTTTTTTAAATTGTGAAGTATGGTTGACGTACGGGAGCTTTCGTTCGAATACGGCTTCGCCCTTTTCGAGGGAGAGTTGTTTAAGGTTATGGTTGAATTTGAGCTCTACGTTTGTCAAATTCTCGAGTTCGTCGAGAAGTCGCTCGTTTAGCTTTCCTCTATCGATCGATCTGATGAACTGCGTTTTACCATCAGCTTAGTTTGATATTCCATAGATCATAGAGATATATATTTGATATAAGTTTGGGTGTAATACTCTATTGTGAACGTCGTATTTTTGACTGGATTGTTTGCCTCTCTTGTCGTGGATCATTCGTCCGTGCATGGGGATGGCTTCTTCCAAGATTGATTCTGTGAGTTCCGGGTCTACTGTTCGAAGACCGTTGATGCCTCGTTCGGATATAGCTAGATTGATGGATTTGGTGAAGTTTAAGCTGCGGTTATCGGGATTTCGAAGATCTAAAATACATTTTTATCCAGAGGGAGCTGTTAGCTATATACTTAAGCATATATATTCTTCTTTAAATTGGATAACAAATATGTGAAAGGTAATTAATTTGGTATATTCATTACCTCCTCGCAACTCGTAGACGGTAACTTGCCAGCCTCCCTTTGCGAAATAGAGAGCAGCAAGGGCGCCAACGGGGCCGGCGCCTATGATTGCGACTTTGGAGGGTTCGTAGACGGTGCCATCAGAGGAACCCGAGATGGTGGTTGGGGCGGTACTAGTTGATCTAGTTCTTGAACAGCGTAACATTCATTACTCAGGTCAGAATTCGAATTCATTTACAATAAATATTCTATCTCTTATAGGTTATAAAACTATTACGTGGGAAATATACCTTTTGGATCTTTTAGATTTTCTAAAGAGGCCTTTTCCCTTACTCTTACTGGAGCTTGAGGTTGGGGAGGTGGGAGAGTCCGCGCTGCCCGAAGAGCCTCTGCGACGGGGTGTTGACTGTTCGTTCCCCATGATGTGTTGGTTTAAAAAGTGTCGGCCGGCGTCGGTCGGTCCGGTTGGTGAGATATGCAAGATGATGATAATAAAGATGCGAGGATGCAATGCAGGACAGATATATGCAGGACGGGGTTTAGTTTACTTGTCGCTCCCCCACAGCGCCCTGGCCTTTTATCTTTCTCCCTTTTATATATATAGAGCTATAGTTATAGCTGTATGGGAGCTGGGTAGATCTGGCCGGCTGGGAGAGAATTTCTAGAAGAGGCTGGTGGGGGAGCTGGGGGGGAGGGAGGCGGGGAGGGATGGACTGGTTGAAATATATATATTTTTGGGAATGAATTTTCCCTTTAATCTTAAATTTTAAATCGAAATGCACATTACTACTACGTACATATTCCCGGACATATATTACATGGGGAAAGCAAGTCCGTTGGGGAATTTGTCTTTGATAATTATTGATAATATTGCTAAGTTCCTTCGAGCTTCCTGGGACAGGTTAAGGTTGGCGTCGACCATGGTCAGGCGCCTGCTAATTAATTAATACCCGAGGACGACGAGGACGACGAGGAGGAGCCCTTCTCCCAACTTTTAGAGTGTACTTAAGTAATTATCTACCGAAGATGCGTGACCTCTGCTGCTAAGCTACCCACTCCCCTCCCCTCCCTGGTCCTCTTATCTTGTTGTATACATATACATATCATGCAAGGTACTGACTGTACTATTATAGAAGTGTATTGAATGTTGGGATTTAATTAGGATCGCGTGGCCATGATGGGTTTTAGTAATAAAAGCTAGCCCGTGGCTGCCATGCTGAACATGAACAATCGCAGCAGGGTAGTAGTAGTAGTAGTAGTATATAGTAGGATCAACTAAACGAATCCAACATTATCGCATTCTTCCCGCCGTCGCCGATGGATGCCGATGGTCTCATGTCTGCATACTAAGTACTTAAGTCCTTACTTAGCTTATCCGAGATGCTATCAAGCTTGGTAAAACACTCCGAACGGGGGCATGTCGTATCGCTCTGTGGCGTAACCCACATACTCGATCGACTGATTATATGTGGCTGATGAGATACCATATGATATGAGCATAGAGAGAGATGAAGCAAAGCTGGAGAGGGGGGGGGGGGGGGGGGGGGGGGGGGGCACAGAAAGGAAGGAGGCGCTTTAATCGAGACGCTAATGGCGCCAGGGCTGTCCGGCAACCATGGCGATAATAATTATTATACCGTAAGCTGGTTCTCCTTTCGAGCAATGAAGTGTGTGCTTAAGTACTTAATTACCATACTTCTCATATATTACTTGTGTATCATCCATCAGTCATCATCATTCGAACGAATGGATCGGGAGACTGCAAGTTCTCGTCAACATCAACATCGACACTCGTTCTTGGTTTCCTTCCCCTTTTCCTTTCCGATATGTCTACCATCCGATAGTATACGCATCAATCACTTTCAACCTTCGTTATTACTATTACCAGCAAATCCTATTATTCTCAGTCTATCTTTTTAGTTTGCTTACCCCGTCTCAGGCCATACATACAGTAGCCAACAATTAAGGGGATAGATCATCCGCATTTCAGTCGGGTTTATAGGCCACCAATATTATACCACGTACCTAACCCGGACTACCCCCAATACTAATAGTTCAACTGCAACCTCCAAAACCAACACCTCCCCCTCGTTAACAATAACAATTCATCACACTTCACACCCCCCTTTCAACCGTATCACCCTTTCCTCACCAGCTCATCCTCTCCGCACCTGCTCCCGTGTGAGAGATGAGTGAGGAAAAGGAAGCCTTCCGACTCCGGGAGCGTCTCTCCCTACCTCCCGGTTACGATGAAGCCGTCGCCGGTTCTTCCTCCCGCAGCGATATCAGCGACAATGACGACGAAACCCACGAAGGCCAACGTCTCCTATTCTCCTCCGACAATGCACACGATGACGAAGACCGTGCGGCTGGAGTTGGCTCCAGTACCGATGCACCATCCCGGTCGCGAACCACCACCAACAACGCAACGCGGCCCGATGGCTACCGTCCTCCCACCGTCCGCTCCGTCCGTTCCTCATTCGATAGCAATTCCGACTTCCTCCCTTCCTCGTCCAACAGTTCCGAGTCCGGTGACAATGATCCCGAGTCGATGAGACGGATATTGGAGGCCATGGAGATCGAGGAACCCGAGCAAGATGACAGATCAGCACGGATACGACAGAGGATATCCAAGCCGTTTTCGATAATTGGAGGTGCTATATCTTCCCTTGGTAGTAGGGTTGGATCAAGGTTTGGGTGGTTCACGAGTCGGTTACCCCGGATGCCGAGGATACCCACTTTTCTACGATTTCCGACAGACGAGGATGGTGTTATCAATTTGCAGCGGTTTATTGGCGTAATAATCGTGATTATAGTGGTACGGATTTTACAGTTTATATATTTGAATAATTTAAATGATGGGAATGGGGTGCTAACGATGGCACGTTGGGAGAGTTAAAATAGGTATATGCGATATTTGCAACCGATATTTTCACGATGCGGATGAACCAGGGCCATCAGTACGATCCGGATTCGGTGAAACGATATCTTATCGATAATATCGACCATAACAACATCAAACATATGCTCAAATACTTGTCGAGTTTCGATCACCTTGCCGGAACAGAAGGAGACTATCAGCTGGCAATGTACGTTTCTGGGAAGTTCAAAGAGGCCGGGTTGCGTAATATTCGGACGGAAGGGTGAGTGTTCTTCTTCGCTTTCACAAACTCTGATTTTATTTTAATTTTTTTTTGTGCTAAAATGGAATTTAGGTATGAGGTATATCTCAACTACCCAGCCCACGATGGCAAGGGTCGCCGTGTCGCTATCGTCGATCCTCCGAATCTCAAATGGGAAGCAGCACTCGAAGAGCAACATTTCGATACTTCGAAAAATACAGGAAAGATCACACCAGTTTTCCACGGATATTCGAAATCCGGTAATGCGACAGGCCACTTGATATATGCCAATTACGGATCACGACAGGATTTTGAGTTTCTAAAGTCGAAAAAGGTGGATTTGAAGGGTTCTATTGTCCTGATGCGATATTTTGGCACGGAGAGCGATCCGGCGATAAAGGTCAAGATGGCGCAGGATGCTGGAGCTGCTGGGTGTATTATTTATAGCGATCCGAAGGACAATGGGATGGGAAGAGGGAAAGTGTGGCCGGATGGGAGGTTTTGCGCCGATGATTGCGTTCAGAGAGCGTCTGTTGGGCTGATGAGATATGCGCCTGGTGATCCGTTGACACCCGGTATCCCAAGCAATCTCAAATCGAAAAGGATATCAAAGGACGAGGCGATGTTGAGCAGGATACCCAGTTTACCTCTTGTGAGTCTTCTTAGGCAGGAAGTTTAAATGGCATCCTAACGATATTTTAGGCTTGGCGAGATGCTCAAACGCTTCTTAAAGCGTTGAAAGGACACGGTGCAGCGGTCAACGACGCATGGAAGGGAGATGTTCCTGACGTAGAGTGGTGGACCGGCGACGACAAGGGCCCGAAAGTCAATTTGATGAACATGCAAGTCGAACACGAACAGCAGAAGATCTGGAACAGTTAGTTTATTCTGTGAAAAAAAAAAAAAAAAAAATTCTTTTTGATGGAAAGTAAGAAAGTTAACCTTGGTATAGTTCTCGGTACTATTGAAGGCTTCGAACAACCCCGAAAGGCTATCGTGATTGGTAGTCGGCGAGATTCATGGGCTTACGGCGCAACTTCGATGACTGGGACGGCTATTATGCTTGAGATGATACGAGTATTCGGTCAAATGTACGAGATTGGCTGGCGGCCCTCGAGGACAATTCATTTCGCGAGTTGGGATGCTGGTCAATACGGCAGTGTTGGTTCGACGTGAGTTTTTTTTTCCTTTCGAATCGTCGACATTTTAAATGCCGCTAACGAAATGTTAGGGAATGGGTTGAACAATACGCCAATGAGCTCCGAATGGATGGTGTCACGTATATTAATGTCGGAACGGCTGTGACGGGAACTGAGTTCAGAGCGAGAGGCTCGCCTGCATTACAGCTAGCTCTCAATACCGCGATGGGTTGGTTTCTGGACCCGACTACAAACAATACCATGATTCAAAGATGGGGACCGCAATCTCTAGGCCCTCCAGCGATCAATACCGACAGTCTTGCATTTACGAACTTTGCGGGTATGGCGTCTATAGATATTGGTTTCGAGTCTCCAGGCGGTGATACGGATATCCCTCTACATTCCGCATACGATAGCTTTGATTGGATGACAAAGTTCGGCGATCCAAAGTGGGAGTTTGTGCCGCTGCTCGCTCAGTTGTGGGGAGTTCTCACGATTGTGATGTCGGATACCCTCGTCATTCCACTCAACTACGTTGACTATGCGCTCGCACTGAATAGACGGGTGGATGATCTGCGCAAGTGGGTGGATGGGAAGAGAGGGAAGCGACGGTCAGATCCTAAGACGGAAATCGACTGGAGGCCTATGATGGATACGATTAAGAAACTCCAAGGCCGAGCCGCCAATTTCAATCAATTTGTTTCAACCCTCGAGAATACGTTATTACAACTTGACGGGACGGAACCAGCTGCGATGACGGTGGAACGGATGGAACATAATAACAAGCTGTCGCTTTTTGAGACGCACATGTTGGATATGTCGGCGCTTCCTGGGAGAGAATGGTACAAGAGCACCATTTTCGCACCTCAGGTTGGTTTTTCCAACCCCCCGGGTATTATAATTTATGTGTGATGAGCTAATATGGTGTGTCTAGGTTCGAAGCGAACTCGATAATCTTTGGTTTCCGGCCATCGTCGATGCCGTTGAAGCCGGCGATTGGGATCGGGCGCGGGCCCAGCTCGAGCGAACGAGGCAGATACTCGACAATGCATCGGATTGGCTCCAACACTAACGTCCCATCCGTTTGTTATCTATATTTTTTCATCTCGTGGGGTTTTATCACATTGAAATTTCATATTTAGCGGGTTTATTTATCTATTTATTTCGAATATTTCTTCTTTTTTTTCTTTTTCTTTTTCTTTTTTTTTTTTTTTTAGCACGATACAATACCTCACCGAGTTTTATAAGCGAGTTCGGTATCGATGTTTTCCCTAGCTTTGCCTACTACCATTTTCTATTATTCATCTTGTATAAGTTTTTTTAATTTGCGAGTGTACTATGGATGGCGGTTGATGGGTTTTCCTTTGTTATATCTGGCGGATATTGGTCGGCATTCAAGGCGTTCTTTTTGGCTTTTTCAGCTTGCGGAAGGAGAGTTTTACGATACACCTTGATATTATATATTTCTGCGTGTATTTAAAGGATTAGAGGACATGGATATTGTACATATACTTCAGAATCAAGACGCATTCGACTATCCAACCTGCCCAGGCTAGCTAGTTCAGGCGCTAGTTTCCCCGGGTTTTCTCTTGTTATCTGGTGCATGCGGCAGGCAGGCATGCTTGATATCAGACCACACCAACACCATCTGCTTGCTGCCGTCCAACCGCACGCCCTGTACGTACTTTTTCACTTCCTCTTCTTCCCTTCCACCATTCATTTCGTTTCGACCAGTCGGAGAACAGGAAAGATCAAATCGAATCGCACATCAAGATGGCATCTAGACGGGCTGTCGTACTTGCGCGATCTTTCTCCGCCGGACTGGCTCGGTGAGTTTATCTTATTTCAACACCCCAATCGCACGACTTCGAAGTTAATATGGCATGCTAATATAACGATATATCTGCAGACGGCAAGCAATATGCCAGCACTCTCGCAACCCCTGGAAAGATGCCATCCGGGCGATATCAACCTCCTCTCCAAGGTTCCAACTGCCTCCCAATCCCGCAACATCCGAAAACCCCATCTCCCCAACTCCCACGACCTCCAAGACCAACAAAAAGCGCACCTTCAACGTGACCAAAGCAGACGCTCAACCCGCCCTCTCCAAACACCACAAGATTTCCTTTGACGATAAGAGAATATCGTTACCCTGGGAGGAGGGCAAAAATAGCACATTCCAACATATATGGCTGCGGGACCACTGTCAGTGTTCACAATGCATGCATCCACAAACCAAACAACGAACCCTGGACACTTTTTCCCTACCGCTCAACATCCGTCCTTCAGAAGTCGAACCCAAAGATGATGGACTCTACATCAAATGGCATGGTGGTCACGAAAGCTTATACAGCTGGGAATGGCTGCACCGTCATTCCTACGCACCCCGACTGGAGAAATACCCATCCGTGCAGCGTAAACTCTGGGGTAAAGCCGACCTCGAAGAAAACATCCCCATCGTCGAATACGAAGACGTGATGAAGTCCGACAACGGCGTAGCAGAATGGACATCCCAGATCCAAACCTACGGATTCTGTTTTGTCAACGGCGTCCCGCCCACACCCGAGGCCACGAAAGAGCTCGTCGAACGCATCGCACACATCCGTCACACGCATTACGGCGGCTTTTGGGATTTCACAGCCGATTTGGAAAAGAAGGACATGGCGTACACTAACCTTGCGTTACCGGCCCACACGGACACAACATACTTTACCGAACCGTGCGGGTTGCAAATGTTCCATCTGCTGGAGTTTGACGGACACGGCGGGGAATCGTTACTCGTGGATGGGTTCCGTGCGGCGAGGATATTGCGGGATGAGAAACCAGAGGCGTTCAGGACATTGTCGACGGTCAGGGTGCCCACGCACGCGAGTGGGAATGAGGATGTGAGTATTGAGCCTTACACGCCGTTTCCGGTGTTCAATCACCATCCTGTGACGGGGGAGTTGGTACAGGTTAGGTGGAATAATGAGGATAGAGCGACGATGGATCGGTGGGCGGATCCTGAAGAGGTGGAGAAGTTTTATGCCGCGATATTTGCGTGGAATGAGGTTTTGAAGAGGGTGGAGGGGGAGTATAGGGAGCAGTTGGTGCCCGGAAGACCATTAAGTATGATATTCTCCCCCCCCCCCCCACCCCTCCCCTTGTATCTATATATATTCATATTATATGTGGAAGCTAATAGGATATGTAGTATTTGATAATTGGAGGGTTCTGCACGGGCGAGGGTCTTTTACGGGGTTTAGAAGGATGTGTGGAGCGTATGGTAAGTCACTACTATTACTTCAATATATATTTTTCCCTTCTGTTTATTGGACTTGAGGCTGATGTTAATTGATATATCTAGTTGGACGGGATGACTGGCAATCGAGGTTTAGGATGACGAATTATGGACGGGAGGAGATATTGATGGGATTGTAAAATACGGTCCAACGGCTTGGACTATAACAACCGTTGATGATATGATATATATGATACAATAGATCTATGACTTTCTTGTATATACCTGACTCGTAGCTGTAGTAGTATTTATATACCATACCATTCTTACCACGCTGATAAACCTTGCCCTCCTATCCGCCTGGTCCCGAGGCTAGCTGATAAATGATGAACAGATCTTCGAATCATGATTTGCAACTGTCTGTGTCGGTGGTTGCTATGACGGTGTGTTGTGTTCGATTTTCTTTGTTTATATTTTATTAATTAATTCGCCGCGCTAAAACAACAACACCACCAAAGCCAACATCATCAGCAACCTCACCTCGTATGCTCAGTCCGTCTATTAAAAAAAAAAAAAAACATCGCTCAATATATTTCACATCCAATCATACCGTCCGATAACAGCTCCGACGTGACGTATCTTCAAGCTACCAGCTATATAGCGTTTATTAGTCACAGCACCCTTGCTCTTTCAAAGCTTCTGCACGCCGACTATCATAGCTACACTTAGCAAAAAGAAAAAGGGACCTAATAACAGAGCTCTCACTACTAAGCTTGCGCCATGTCGCAAGATACAAATTTGTTCAGCGCATTCAAGCGCCCCAGAGAAGTATATCCTCCTTTCATTCCTCCATCTCTCAGAAATACATCCATTAACTCTCAATCTTCTTCTTCTTCTTCTTCTTCTTCTTCTTCTTCTTCTATCAGACAATCTCTGGAATCAACAATGTCAGCTCCATCCCTCAACCTAGCTCCGCCCTCAAACGATCAGCATCAAACCAAGGCCTAAACGGACCCCGTCCTACCCAACCCAACTTTCGTCACTCGATGCTTCCCCCCAGATCAGGCGGTAGTCTCGCCAGAACCTCCAGCGGGGGGAACCTCGTGGACATGGGCAACCAAGGCGGCAACCGTCGAGATTCACGAATAGGGGGTGGTAACGTATTCGCCAACATGCCATCCTCTCGCAAATCCTACGCACCTTCTTCTTCCACACCCCTCGTTGTCGACAATAGACGGAGCAGCATGTACTCTCGACCGTCCATGGGTGCAGCTATCGGCAGCGGCAGCGGGGGGAGCTTTTTCGGATCCTCTGGCACCAGTGCTATCGCTGGAGGGGGTACGGGTAAAGTCACCGATCCGCGACCGTTACGAGATCCAGCGTTCAGGAGTAAAATGGCGCAAGATATTCAGGATTTTCTCCTACAGCACAACTTTGAGATGGAGACGAAGCATAATTTAGGACCCAGAGCGCTGTCATCACCGATGCAAAAAGACTTTGTGATGATTTTCCAATGGTTGTATCATCGTATCGACCCTGATTTCAAGTTTTCCTTGAAGGGATTGGAAACAGAGGCCATACCGTTGTTGAAGGCGATCAAGTATCCGTATCTTGGAAACATCACGAAAGCGCAGCTGGGAGCTGTAGGCGGGGCGAATAATTGGCCGACATATCTAGGGTTGTTGCATTGGATGTTGCAACTCATTCAAGCGGTTGATAATTACGAGCAGGGACACTACGATGATGCTATAGAACAGCAGAATTTGGATCTCGGGACGGCGAAAGTCGGGTACCGATATCTTTCGCAGTGTTACGAGAGTTGGCTGGGCGAGGAGGACGATTTTACGCCGTTTAAGAATGAGATGATTCAGGAATTCGAGGCACGGTCCGCACAGGATCAGGAGAGTTTGGTAGTCCTGCAAGCTGACTATGATGAGCTTGTGAAGGCTATATCCGAGCTCGAGGATGAGAGTGGGAGATCGCCGTTGGACCGGTTGAAGAGCGAGGGTGAGACTTTACGCAACGATCAGGAGAAATTTAGGAAATTTAACGAGCATCAGAGGGAGAAGACGGCGAAGATTAAGGCTGTCATTGACGCGTTGAGAGAAGAAGGAGAGTCTGTGAAGAATGAGATTGCAAAGTTGGAAGCGGAAAAGGCGGAATTGCAAGCGGCGGTTGACAGGCAAGGGTTGTCGACGGGGGATATCGATCGTATGAATACCGAACGGGAGAAGCTGATCAAAGCGCTTGAAGCGACGGAGGTCAAGCTCGAAGAAGCGAGTGCGATTGATGCGAATAGAGAAGCTCAGGCTCTCAAGAAGCTGGAACTTCTCGAGCACGCTGTTAAACGGTACAACGAGCTCGGGTACAAGATTGGTGTCACGTCGACTGGAATTAATGGTCAAACGTACGAGATTGAAATCATCCCGTTGAATAAAGCCGCGCAGTCGGCCCCGGAGGGGAGCAGCGGGGATGATGAGAGGTTGCTGTTCGATGTCGGGATGGGGTATAACCCTCGCCAGGTGCTGAATTTAGATCTCCGACATGACGTCAAGCCGACGCTTAATAACTTTCGGAACGATATCGCGACGCGTATTCATACGGCTCAAGACGTTAGTATCAAGAATCAGGATAAACTGGATAATATCCAGGAGACACTGAAGGACAAGGCGGAGGAATTGGAGACGTTGGAGGCGAGGTTGTCTGCTCTCAATGACGAGTATAGTGAGATTAAAGAGGTAGGTTTAAATTCAGATTTAATGAGGTGTATGAGTGTTAGGCTAATATATTTTGTGCATAGACGTCTGCTACTGAAACTTCTGCTTCGAATGCCGAGATTGAGAAGCTCGAGCGAGAGCTCCAGTCGATGCGGATTAACGCGCAGAGCGGCCTGCTGGCCCTGGAACAGAGACTGCAGTCTGTGAATATCGAATACGACCAGCTCACGCATGGGGCTAACGTTCTACGGGAATGGTACCATGCCGAGGTCGAGAGGATGTTGCAAGCGATAATTCATTTGAAGATGCATGTTCAGGATTCGCTTGGTGCATGGGATGAAGAGGTTGTCGAAGAATTGGAGACATATAAGGAAAGTCTAGACAAGAAGTTGAGCAAGTTGAAGATTTAGCAACCTTCGGGACTCAGCTCGTAGATCTTGTTGGCTTTTTTCTTTAAAAATTTTCTTTTTTTTTTGGAAACCGCTGGTGAGGTTTTTTTTACTTTTTGTCCTCTCTTTTTGGTTCTCTGGAATGATTATGATGGAGCTATGATATTTATTTCGTTTCGTTGTATTTTCTTACTATCATGTACCCTTTTTTGAGCAGAGGATCTGTTCTTCAATGCCTGTTTTTCCATGTTTCAACAATTTTTCCATCCTGTTTCTTGCATTATCTCCATACAACTTGTTTCTTTTATCGGGTTTATAGCGGTGACGGAGTCCGGGATGGGAATATAATGAAAATTTAAGGTTATGTTTGTATGATACACCACCGTATGTCTGTCAGTGCACTTTACTTTTGTCGTATCTAGAAGTTTTATATCAGGTCAGATTTCGCATAGTATTGCTTGTACTATTTTCTTTCGTCCGGGAATATATACCGGGCGCTAACTGGTATGATCACATCGACTAATCTAATACCTTTTTTTGAGTTGGTCTGGAATTCCGGTTCGCAACCAACCATCCAACTTATTCCTTCCTGATCCATCCATCCGTCCGTCTTGCCCGCAGTACCCGACCCCTCTTCGCTATATTTTTTTTTTTTAAAGAAGTTTATACAATTCTAGCATTACATTATATTCTAAGTTCTATATACGACAGCCTTACGGATAAGAACTACTTTCTATATCCCTGGGACCGGTGGTGGCCGGGCTACTGGGTTGGAAAATTTTGTAAAATGTCGTCGCGCTCAGAGCCGTTCGTGCCTAGCAGCTACCCTGGTATCCTGCATCATTATGTCAGTGCTGCACACCCCACGTTTTATCCCCCTCTTCCCCCCTCCACTCGTGCGCTCGTGCTGGGCACGAGTGTTATAAACAAAATGAAAATAGAAAAACGTCCATTCCAAGGTGACTGACAGGCTGAGCACCTTTGATATTTCTTACATGCATGGAAAATAAATAAATATAATTCTAACATATATATATTTTCGGGAGTTGCATGTGTGTATGTAGACTAAAGGCCTAACCGCATTCGAGTTTGATTCCCCCGCATTACGCAGCAGCAGCAATAATAATAATGGGAAACCGGCGACGATTTTGTTTGTGGGTGGGTTGGGGGATAATTTGTTGACCGTGCCTTATGTGCACGAGCTTGTGCAGTATGTTCTTTTTTTTTTTCCTTTACCTTTATCCCCCCCCCTCTTCTGCTACCAGTAATATTTACAATTTATATTGAGTATATATACTATATATCTTTATGCTTCTTCTCTAATTTTTATTTATTTTGTCTTGTTTTGTTTTGTTTTGTCTTTTGGGGTAATTTCATTGGCGATATATGAAATGCTAATGTGATATCTTGAAATTTTAAATTAGAACTGGCTGGTCTGTGGTGCAAGTTCTGCTATCATCATCCGCTGGCGGATGGGGTATGTATACACCATACACCTGCTTCTCTCAACCTTTTATATAACAATATATATATATATATATATATCGTTAGAATAACTAACGAAAATGAAACGGTTTATGATATATTATATTATAACAAAAGGCACCGGATCTCTTCGTCGTGATGCGAAAGAAATAGCGTTATGTATATCATACTTCAAAATCCAACGGTCCCGTCCGAGGGTTGTCCTGATGGGTCATTCGACCGGGTGTCAGGATGTGATGGAATATCTCTGTCGATTGGAGGTATCGCAACAAGCCGACGGACAATTAGACGGTGCGATATTACAAGGTATTTCAAAATATATATGTATTTATATATATATAGCGTCTTCCTCCCCTCCGTCCCCGTTTCACAAACATATTATCGTTTACTGAATTTTTTTTTTGAAAAATAGCACCGGTAAGCGATAGAGAAGCCCTAGTGATAATAATGGGCAAAGACGCCTACGACAGAAGCTGGAAACACGCCCAAAAGTTGATAAAAGCCGGTCGTGGCGGGGAAATAATGTCCGCTCAGATAACCCAGGATGTCTTCGAGGCACCCTGTACCGCTGATAGATGGTACTCTCTCTCCTCACCCCTCCACGACGGTGACGACGATTTCTTCTCCTCGGATACACCGCTGGAGAATCTGGAGGCGACGTTTGGAAAGATCACACCAGCGAAGACCCCGTTTTTGATTCTGTATTCCGGTGCGGATGAGTTTACACCAAGAAGTGTGGATAAGAAGGTCTTGGTGGATCGGTGGATCGAGGTTTGTAGACGGTTTGGGGTGAATGTGGATATGGGGAATAGTGGGATTATTGAGGGTGCGACGCATAATTTCGCGAGGTGTCCGGAGGGGGTGATGAAGGATTTCTTGGGGAGGGTGGGGAGGTTTCTGAAGATGGTTGAGGGTGGGTTGGAAGGGGGAGGGGGAGGAGGGGGGTTGATGAGTAAAGTTTAGGATATTCAATACACGATATTCATATAGATATGGGACGGCGTTCACCTGAGATGTTTATATTTTTTTTTTTTTACTATGTATGCATGGAGCGTTTTGATCGGTTTGCAAATGGCGGTTTTTTTGGTTTTTAGTACGAAACGAACGAGGTATCATGCAACTTTCGGATTCCAATGAACAAAAAGAGTATTTATAAACATAAAAAACGCTGAAGAGCGAGAGTTTTTTGATTGTTGACTGCAGACTTGTAACGCCTTTTTAATCAAAAAAAAAGAGACAAATAAATAGGAAAATTAAGAAATATGGATTGTGAGCGCGCCGGTATAGATAATTTTCCCGCGGCCGTTGGTAGTGAGTAAGCATGCATGCTTTCGAGCCTTGAATAAGTAGTGATAGTAAAGACGGATTGTTGAAAAAGACAGAAGAGAAAAAATTAACACACACCCAGCTTTTTTGGTTTTGCCTTCCCACCAGAACTAAGAAAAACAATACTGGAAACAAATAATATATATAAAGAAAAGGAAATGAAATGAAATGAAATGAAATCTATTATCCTCCGAGTTATTTTGACCTAGAAGAAAACAAACCACCGAGCCGAGAATCGAGTAGAGAGACAGGTTCGTCTGATATGAAAGACAACAATGATGGGAATGAAAGAGTATATGTTGTGTGGGTGAGGTTAATGAAAGGTGGTCGCTATCGTGAGTAGTGATGCGTTCATGTCGTTGTAGGGAACAGTTGGGTGCTTTGTTGAAAAAGAACGAGATGATGATAGATATCATTTTGAGATACTGGTGAACCAAAAGCCGAACTCCGTGGGAATATAAATTATTAGGAAATTTTATTGGCGATAGCCGTGATGTTGATAGTTGTTGTATTCCGAAACGAGTTGAATGAATGTTTCCAGATCTACTGAAAACATTCGCCTGTTCTCGAGGCTAGAAAACATTATCGGATAAACCGTTGAGAAAAAAGTTGATGAGAGTCTCCAAATGAACCCTCTGATGTTTGCTGGGGAACGCCTATAAAAGGACACAGCATCCAGAACTTCCCTTCGTCTCAAAGTTTGTGAGCATGGCCGCTCTGGTGGCCGCTTCGAAAACGTCATCTACGCCCTCGCCATTCTTCGCACTGCATTCCATGTACTTTCGGGCACCGCATTGCTTGGCGACGTTTTCGGCGTAACTAGGCTGGACAAATTTCAAGCTCTTCTTGCGCATTTCTTCTTTGGCGACTGGGTCGTCCCGAAGATCTTTCTTTAAGCCGACGACGATGATGGGTACGGTAGGAGAGCGTTCGTGGGCTTCTTCTATCCACTAAAATTCGTATATAGGTTAATCGCGAGAACAAGCATATAGTCAAGTGTCGGAGGGTATACCTTTTCTTTGACGTTTTCGAGAGACTCTGGTTCATTAACGGCGTATCCGATCAAAATAACGTGAGCTTTGGCATAAGCGAGAGGTCGTAATCTCTATTCGTACGTGAAATAAGTCTTTTATTCTAGGAAATGGTAAGACAGATTAGGCAAAAGCATACCTCGTAGTCTTCCTGACCCGCAGTATCCCATAATGCCAGCTGAACGGATTTTCCATCGACCTGTAGTACATGACTGTTAGAAAAAATACATCCATGTCAGATAACGGGCCCGTGGAACGTACTCGACAGTCCGTCACATAATTCTCAAATACGGTTGGAATCTTCGTGTATGTAAGGTTAGAACAGAATCGTCAGGTGAGAGCCGGTATGATCTTACGTATTGCTAAAGTCATAAGAAGAAATATTAGTTATTAATATATTCTGAATCAATCCAACAATCCATCCTTTGAATAGAAAGTATACACACCTCAGGAAAGTAGCCTAGCGTAAAAACGCTCAGTAAACTGGTTTTGCCGCAAGCACCGTCACCAATGATGACGAGTTTCCTAGCTCAGCACATCTCCATCAGCATCTGTGTGATACATAGTACCAATACTTTTACAAGCCAACAGCCAGTCGGCCGAAATAACAGCGGATCCGTGCACCGGTAAATCTAAGGTTCGGAGAATTCAGCGTCTTACCGTCTCATAACATTCGGGCCGGGGTTGTAAGTCATGTTGTACGAGTTGGAGGGTTTGTTACGGTGCGGAAGTTCCGGAATGCGATCGAAAGATATTATCGAGAGAGATATATAAACCCCTCACAAAGGCGATAGAGGGATAGTTTCAAGAACAACGGCGGCCGGACAGATCGAAACGGGAAACGGCGGGGCGACACTGAAGATGTATGTATTTATGTATCTATGTGTATGTGTGTCTGAAGTATGTATGAATGTATGAATTGTATGTATGTATGTGTTGTTGTTCTGCCCGTTCAGCGCCGTAGCTTTATCGGGTCGCCAATGAATGGCAATCCGTCGTCCTACCACGAAAGTCCAATCACACCGCTACGATCTACGAACGAACGAACGAACGAACGAACACACCCGGCGCGTGTCAGCTGGTGACGAATTATGCGGTGATCGTGCAAACGTGGGGAGAGTCCTTTTTTCGACCTTTTTGTTCTTATCGCTTCGAAGTTGAGGATGGACACTGCGAATCGTCGGGGCAGGATTTATCCAGCCGGCGGGATCGATCGATTTCCAGGCTAGAAGGGCTTGGCCGTTTGACGCTCTTCCAAAGGAAGCTTTCGGAGTTCGGGAGTTTTGTTGGGCGAGTAGACTGCAGGCTAAATAATCTATATCAGAATATATATATCGGCGGGGAGGTTCCTCCTCTTTTTGCGGTCGTCCTATGGGATTTCACGACGAAAGGGTGAATGGCGATGTTTAGTTGAAAGAGGGAGAAATAGGGCGGGCGAGAAAGTACGGAGAATAAATGCGGTTCCAACGATAACAATTTATTCAAACGGAAGTATAATATTTCCCCCCCCCCCCCCCCCCCTAGTTAAAAGCTGGGCATTCCGGTGCTAAAATACTTACTTACTTGCTTAACTTCAGTCTTATTTAATAATCGAGCAGACGCTACGGCTTTCGAGAAGGCAACGGAGAAAGGATGCGATGGGCTGATTTTGTCTCGCAGCTGGCCCAACTTCGGACAGACACACACTCACTCTCACCACCACCACCACCACCACTACCACATGAAGTGCTGCGGTTGGCTTAGTCTGCGCTTTTGGTGAGAGAAGAAGAAGAAAAAAAAAAACGGGGTTACCCTCGTAATTGTCTATGGTGTCACTTGAAGATTGAACTTGTTCTGTGCGACCGAACCGGAGCCACCGTTCTTCGAACCTTCCTTCTATTTGTTTTCGCAACCAGAAGTTCTAGAATGAAAAGAAAGGTGTGATGCTGATACACTGCAAGCTGCTCAAAAGAGACCTGCTTGAATTCGTTAACCGGGACCGAGCTCGTTACATCAAGTGCCTGGCTAAAATGGTCGATTGAATCCGAGTTCCCGCATGCATTGAGGCCGGGAATGGGGTTTCATGAATTGGGCATGCCATTTAGCCCCGGCCGGCAGGCCCAACGGGGCTATTGCTTGGTTCGAAGCAAACCGGTCTTCGTACCGATATTTTAATATATTTGACGAAGTTTCGCTTTCGTCAAGGCTTTAAGCAGAACATTCTATTCGTATATTCACAATTTCACTTTGTATCCTCCTGTTTAGACTACGATCTGTCTTCGCAAATTGATAACCAATTGCACAAATCACTCGGCGAATACCGAGGCAGATTGCAGGAGATTGGTGAATGAACGAATTGCGTTTCTTGAAATCAGCGTGATTAATATCATTAAGTGCCCGCAACTCGTCGAACCACAGGATGATTTTCCCTAAAGGCCCGAAATCTATTTTCTTTGACAAATATTGTACCATGTGGGCAACAGAGGGGAGTTACATCAGTATCCTCTCCAATCCCAAATTCAGAAATGCTTCTTTTAAATTTTCCAAAGTTTTCAAGTGGTGGTCATTCGATCCGGCGACGGTTAGGCCTTTCGAAATTTCAACCAAAGAAACAGTGATACGTTACGTACACACGTCCCCGTAAAGGATGCCCTTGTCAAGTTTACTCCGTTAGTGCTCTGAGTGTGTGTATTTATAAACTCGCTTAGAATCGAAATGGCTAATTGAACTTATTTCGATACCAAATAACAAAGTACATACTATGTACTTCTATGTATGGTACTTATTTAATTACTTCATGCTCTCCTGAAATATTAGCGCGCATGTTTTTTTTGATATAACTGCTTCAAGTATATAGAATGCAACCTTGTGAGACGGTTTCCCCGTATCTGTACTCTTAATTATTCGGGTCATGCTTGCGGAAAATCGAAATGGGCCCGACTGCGCAAGCATGCCACCAAGTATTTGTCGAATCAGGTGGGCTGTCAGTTATAGTTTTGGAGACGTAAACACACATTCATAACCCCGTAATTAATGCTTAACTGGTTTAATACTACCTTTTGATAGCAAGTTTTAGGTACGGATTGGGACGTTATATATAAATTCATTAGGGGTCGAATAGTTGATATGTTAATTGTAGACTCTATGGCCGACTGTTGTGGAGGATACTTACAAAACAAAGGAGAATATGGAAAGCTCTACGTATTAGTGTTTCTCCTTGCGCAAGTGCGTACTTGTTAACTCATCGTAAACTCTGTGGCATAGAGCAAGCAATCTATGATATTCCTGGACGTATACAGTCTGAGTTGGCGCAGAAGATTCGCTATGAAGGGCCTTAAGGGGCGTCTTCGGCTCAGATATTTCAAATTTGAGGGGGGGTTCTCACTGAGGAAAAGATATAAAAAAGAGGAAATAGAAAGCAGTTCATAGAGGCTATGTTTAGGATATCAAAAAGGGCAACTAGGTGGTCACAATATTTGTGCTGATATCACTGTTGATTTTCAAATAAAAAGATATATGAACCTTGCGAGAAGGCCGGACGTTCTATCTGGTTGAACCCCCTCGTATAAGTAAATAAATCATCGCCAGACATAAGACACGAGAATTCCTTTGGGAGACTCAATTGCTTTGGAAACTGAAGGGAAATATTTCCCGCCTATTTGGAAATACCTTATCGTCTTACTTGGTATCACTTATGATATCACCATCATCCTTCCATTTGTTCGAGAAATTTCGACACCAATTTCGGGAAACCTCTTTCGTATTCCTTTCAAAAACCAAAGACCGTTCTAGGCTACATTTTTGCAATCTGACGCTGTGACCCGATGCATATAAATTACAATCTCCTGCGACCGGAGAACCTTTTGTGCGACAACAGGTATTTGTGATAAGGCCGACTTTTGAAACAGACATCCGGTGGCACGTATCAAATCATATCAGCCATCGGCTGGCTTAACCGCCACCGTGAGATGCAAGCGAAAGCAGCTTGTTTGTTGGGCGGGTGAGCTGCAGAAACTGCACAGCGCGCGCGGCGGGGGGGAATAATTATTTGACTCAGGTACCGATCTCCCAACCGCTTCTCCCTTCCCGGTCTGATATCATTTCGCTGGCAGGTTGGCCGACGGGCAGCTCAACGGCTCAGGTAGCCCGTGAACGGGTCCGAAGCAGCAGCAGCAGCAGCAGCAGCAACAGAGATGATGATGATGATGATGGCAAGTTCCTCGTCCCGGCTTGTTCGAATGATTAAACGACGGAGGATCCTTCTCGATCGAGATTGCGTGTTTGCCCCGGGGAGCCGGAGGAGCAGAGATTTAACGATTGATTGCGCTGGTTGTGTGGAGTTTATTAAAAATGGAAATGAATTTAATTGTTGCGCTAGTCGAAACCTGTGCCTGCTAAATTAGCTGAGTCGAACTGGCCCCATAATATTTACTACTATTATACTGCTGCTGCTACTACTAGCATATTATACATCAAACAACATCATCATATCCATAATCATCCCTTCGCCCCGATCTCCCCTCTCCCTTCGCGACCTCCCTCGACATTATCTATCCATCCTCTTCGCTCATCACCCTCGCATGTCTCGACCGTCTCCAACAATTCTCCCCCATCTTTGCTAGAGCGTTCACCTGGTCAGATTCTTCCGAAATTGCCTCGTTAACCGACCTCCTCGAACCCGCTTTATTCGTGCGTACTATACCGTCCCCCGCCTCGCTCGCCCTCTATAGCCGTCTTATCGGTCGAAACAGCTGCTTCTGTGATATTCACTCGAGTTCCGAACCCCCCGGCCGGAGGAACAGTCGGCCCTGGAACCCAGTCTACCCGTCGTTACGTCGAGTGACTGTACAAGTCGCAGTTGCTAGCTAGAGATCCCATTCGACTTGCATATTGACAGCAAAGATCGCCTAAGCTCAAGGTGCATAAAAGTCTAATTCGCTTGGGAGACTGCATAGGAGATCACCGACTACAACCTACACAGACGAGCTGTCATCGGGTCACTCCCTCAACAGCAAGTGGCGAGATGCCGGGTGGGCACATCTTTAACAAGGATGGTACGAGGATGATAAAAGTCCGGAATACACCTCAAACTCCTTCTCTCGGTACGAATTCGAACGTTGTTTCTCGCAATCCAATGCGTGACTCCCTATCATTCTTTTTGCATATTTAGCCCGGGTGGGGAAAGGATTCAAAAAAGCTAACCGTTTGAGTTTTTTTTTACCATCAAATCGTAGAGATACCTACAGCCCACGACACACATTCTAATGGACTGTCGAGTGAGGCTGTGGTCGGGCCCAATGCTAACAGCAGCGGGTCAAAGAAGAAGAAGAAGAAAAACCGCAATAAGGGAGCGGCGACAAATCCGGACTCTCATCTCGAACCCTCGAACCACGCCCCCCTCGACAACCATGACCACTTCGAACCGTCTGTGCAAGGTCCGTCGAACAATATTTCCCATCCCCAAGCACAACCTAATACGTCCCGTCAGCATCTGCAGGAGTATTATGATGCGATTCGAGCTAGTTTAGAGCAATTCGATTCTAATGACTATTTCGATATTGAAGGAGACGACGTGTACTACTCAGATGAAGACCCGCCGTTTGAACCGACAGATCCGGGCTACGATGGAACGCCTAATCAGCAGCCCGGGGAGCTCGACACCCCCGTCTCTAAAAAGAATAAGAAGAAAAAGAAGAAGAAGGGAGCAGGAGCACAGTCGGTCGCTGCGACGGAGAGTTCTTTAGGCCATTCGCATGAATCTGCGCGTAAGGACGCTCAGAAGTCTTCCAAGGATAGGATATGGAACACATCTACAAGCGAAGAACGCGAGCGGATAAAAGTCTTCTGGCTTTCGTTGGGAGAAGAGGAACGGCGTTCTCTTGTTAAGGTTGAGAAGGAGGCCGTCCTCAAAAAGATGAAGGAACAGCAGAAACATTCGTGCTCGTGTAGTGTATGTGGCAGGAAACGTACTGCGATTGAAGAGGAACTGGAGGTGTTATATGACGCATATTATGAAGAATTAGAACAGTACGTTTTGGTCGAAACAAGGAATCCATGTTGAAATATGACCTTTGGATCTCAGAGGCTGCTTCTCCATCCTTTTCTATCTCTTCGCTTTTCTTTTTCTTTCCTTTTCTTTTGGGCTTTTGGCTTATTGTGTTTTTGCTTTGCTGTTTCCAGCCCTAGCAAAGGCCTCCCACAGGCTCGCCGTATGGAAGAACTACCCGAACTGGAAGACGACGAAGGCGCGTTTGATGACGACGACGAATACGAAGACATTTCGGAGGATGGTCATCGAAGCGTTCAACAAGACTTCTTCAATTTCGGGAACAGTCTCACGGTTCGAGGTGAGTATCCATTCTTAAAAAAAAAAGTCACTACAAACTACAAGTCTCACGGTGTGCTGACCTGCTCCCTTTTATTGGAAGAAGGTGGAATCCTCACGGTAGCTGACGACCTCCTTAAAAACGACGGTAAGAAGTTTATCGAAATGATGGAACAGCTCGCAGAGAGAAGGATGGCCCGAGAAGAGGAAGCCAGCCAACACGCCCACGGCATCAACAATCAAATGCACTCTGGTCTACAACATAATCATTCGCACATGCAAAATGGAAATCCGGAATACGATATCGAGGAAGAAGAAGAGGAATACGACGATGAGGATGAAGATTTTGAGGAGGAGGACGAAGAGGAATCGGTATATATTATTTTCGGGCCATTTGATTTTGAGAAAAAGAAATTTTGGAAGCTTAGGATGGAAAGGCTAATAATATTGGGTTCCAGGATGCCATGACAGAAGAGCAGCGGATGGAAGAGGGCCGGCGGATGTTTCAGATTTTCGCCGCAAGGATGTTCGAGCAAAGGGTCCTTTCTGCGTATCGGGAACGGGTTGCTATAGAGCGGCAAAAACGACTACTCGAAGAAGTGGAAGAGGAATCCCGAAAAGCTGAAGAGCAGAAGGAACGAAAGGCCCGAGAGAAGGAGAAGAAGAATGCCAAGCGAAAGGCGCAGAAGGAAGCAAAGGAAGCAGAGTTGAAAGAAAAAGCCGAAAAGAAGGCAAGGGAGGAGGCTGAGAAAAAGGCTGAGGAGGAGCGAAAGGCAGAAGAAGCCCGTAGGCGCAAGGAAGAGCAACGACTAAAACGCGAAGCTGAGAAGAAAGCAGCAGACGAAGAGCGTCTACGGAAGGAGGAAGAGAAGAAGAAGCGGCTTCAAGAAGAGCGGGAAAGAGAGCACGAGAAGGAGCGTAAGCGCAAGGAACAGTTGGAAGTTGAGAAGAAGAAGAAAGCCGAATTGGCCCGTAAACAAAAGGAAGAGAAGGACCAGCGGGACCGTGAAAAGAAAGAAAAGGATGAGAGGGACCGTAAAGATAGAGAAGCGAAGAGGAAAGCAGCAGAGGAGAAAGATCGCGCTAGGAAGGAGGCCGAAGCAAATGTGGCGGTTCCTAAGATAGCTACTACTCCAATACTTGCGACTGCTTCCAAAGCCTCTACTACTCCCTCGCACCACTCATTACATCCTCCTACTATTGTACCTGCTGTTGTATCCCCACGATTAGCTGTCGCAGCGCCAGCGCTTCCCAAGCAGGCCTCACCAGGCAAAGGCAAAGCCTCGACGAAGGGATCTGTGACATCATCTCCTCAGACCCCCAAAATCCAGACCCGGGCAAATTTGGGAACCCCTGCTCCTATGCCCCCAATTCCTACGACAGCTTCTACGGGATTACATCAAGCTTCCTCTATTGCAAACTCATCCGCAACTTCGCCGGCCGCAACCGCTCCTCCGAAGCAGGGTCAGGTTCCGGCTGGGCCACCTGGAATACCTCCACCCGGTATGCCTTCTATTCCATCACAGTCATCCACGCCAGCTCCTCCTCATATTCCAATAATGGGCACACCTCAAGGATATCCCTCTCACATGTCCCCTCCTCCAGGTGTACCTGCACCTGAAGGCTTTGGAATGGCCATTCCGAATCATCCTTTCATGCCGCCTGGACATAGATCAGGACCGATTCCGTTGACAATGCTCCCGCCACCCGGTCAATTGGGATTTGGTATGAATATATTTCGTGGGTTTCCGGTACCTGCAACGAATCCGCCAATGCCATTGGTACCACCGCCCGGAAACCTTCGTGGGTTTCCACCTCCAAATACACGACCATTCATGGGGAACGACTTCCCGCAACCACTCCCGGGATCTACCTTTCCTCCACCACCTGGATCCCCTTTTATGCGACAGGAGAATATACAAACTGGACATCAAAGACAGCCTTCGGGTGACCATACCGAGAGCAATCCGGCATCCACTCCTAAGCCAATTCACCGGCCGACCCCTATTCAGCGTCCTACAAATGCAGCTCCAGGAGGTCCAGTATCTAAGATTAATATCGATGAGCTGAGTACGTCTCTTGGAAGTAGTGCACTTCTTGGTGATGATGAACCCGAAGAACCCAGCGCACATAAAGCCGACAATGCCTCCCCCGCTCGACGCGGCAGTAATATCCCTAGCGGAAGAGGGGTGTTTGGAATTGCGCCAGGCAGTTCACCCTTCTTTATGGGACCTGATTCTGGCGGCCAGCCTTTTGGAGGCTTCCCAAGCCCGAGTAACACCTGGGGAGTCCCGAGTCCCTTGTTCAATCCCAGCGGGCCTTGGGGGCCTCCAGCTGCTCCAGCTGGTTCGGGTATGTACTTATTTTAGTAATCTGATTAGTCGCTTTACCTATGCTGATAGAAATGGCTAGGATGGATACAAAATGCGACTACCCCATTTGGCGCCAACCAACGTCGACCTGGACGCATTGACGTTCTCCGTCTCCACATGATATCGATTTTCAGGCATGCAAGCAAAGATAAGAAAAATGCTGAAGGTTTTATGCCAGTCAAGTTTATCATGAGAACCATCAACGATCCCGAGCAATCACCTAACACACCGCACGATGTCTCTGAAGAGGAACTGTTGACTGTCACTGAGATTGAAGGCGATTGGCAGAATGGCGGCGGTTGCTTTGTAAGGCATCGCGACGAAGATGGTAGTTTTAACATTAAATACATTCTAGAAGGCGATCAAAGAAGTGTATCAGGCTCATCAGGATTAGGAGGAACACCAATCGTAGGACCTGGAGAAATTGGCTCCCCAGTCGGATCTGTCGCATCCTCGTTACCTTTTGGTACCCGTCAGGGTTCTGCTAGCTCTGGTATCGTTGGATCCCCACATTTTTGAATATCCAATTGGCGATTGGAGATGCCACGTCCCACCTTGAAGAGAGAGAAAAAAAAAATCCCTAGCCCTAACATTATTATCCCCTCCCGATTTATCATGCCATATGAACCTTTCCCCCCTTTTCTATCAATCACGCCCAAATATTTCTTTATATCTCACTTCTACGTTTTTTGTTTTTTTGTGGGAGCATATTATCGCTATGCCGTGTTTTTTTTCCTGGTTTGTATGTCAAGTCGCCGTATATCCTTTTTTCGTTCATCATCAATCATTTTTTTTTTCTCTTAAGCTTCATCAGGGAAATCACGTAGCTCATAGCATTGGACTGGGGTTTCGTTTTTTTATTATTCCTTTTTGTACTTTCCGCCTCTGACTTGTTACTCTGCACACATTTTTTCCCTTTTATTTTTGAAACTACAGAAGCCTCGTGGCACTTTTATTATAGCCTCTATAACCTTTTGGGATCCATCTGCGACACCTAGTATGCTAGTGTTTTAGGATAGGGCAGCGAAAGAAATAGAGAGGGAGAGAGAGAGAGAGAGAGAGAGACGAGAAGTGAAGAATAGATGACCATCTCATTCTGAGAATTTCTAGAAGAAATCCCTTGTATATCGGGTGCATGCAATCTGCCAAGTACTTCTTCGTATTTGATTCACTAGTAGAGCGAAAAAATCTTAAGATGACATGAATCGTATGTTTCTTCTAGAACAAAGTCTATCGTGTGACGAACCAAACTCCTGGGATTTGTGACGAGATGTTGCAGAATGGTGGAAACGCGACACTAGTTTGTCGAACCTGTGCATCATCGAGAAACAAATATGGTATCCAGAAAGGAGAAAGAAGAAAGAAGGGCGGGAAAGAAAAAAAACGTGGAGCGTGGAACGTGGGAAAGCAAGCATCTGACTGAACTGACTCGAGCGCGCATTCTGAAAAGAAACTTCCTGCGGCATCACTAGACCCTAGACGGCCTTACTGCCGCTGTAATCTCATCTTGGGTCGCTTGGAATATTCAAAGGACCCCACAATGCGGCTTCGCACCTTTTTTTTTTTTTTTTTTTTTTTTTAATTATTATTTCCGTTCTAGCCGCGACAGGCAATCGCATTCTTTTTTCGGCTGGTGCCATTCAAAATTGACCCCATTTCTCCCTCCGGCCGGCTTTGTACCTTAAACTTTCACCAGCATATTAACTGGCTACTGCTGGTTTGTCTCCACAACATCGCATGAATTAATATATAATAGCGTGCAACTGTTATTTGCTTGCTTTGCTTGGATCTCTCCTGCACCGGCTAACTTGGGCTCGTTTCGCTAGCTAATTAGCTAGTTCGAATCCGGTCTGAGCGCACGAGCTCTCGAATCGCAAATTCGAAAATTCCTTTAGCTATGGTTTTTACTCCGTAGTTAGTTTTTTTTTTTTTTTTTCGGAATATCCTACCCGTTTCCCTTACATTTCATGTTGTTATCTGTTGGGGGTCGTCGGCGTCGTCGTCGTCGTCGAGACAACTTTTCAAAGGAAAGAAGGAAACTTTTCTTCTTCTTCTTGGCTGACTCGGGCAGTTTTCTTTTTTAAGCTTAATTTTTACTTATAATAATATTGTATGTATTATAATTTATAGGATTGGATGGATGGATGGGTTATGGAGAGTCCCGTTCGTTCATCATGTATTCTCGTGGTATAATCCAGGAACTACCTAGTTCACACAACTATAACTTAATTAAAACCGCAATTGATTGCGATATAATTAATTGAAAAATCGAAAGGGTCCTCTCTGTTCAGGAAACTGGATGAGCTATGTTAATTTTTCTGGGGTAACATTCAAAGCAGGTCATTGAGTAAGTACTTGAGTATATATGTCTCAATCACAAGATCTTGATCAAGAGCGACAAGTAGTTGTAACTGACGAGAATCTGACGAAAACCGGCCCCGCCTCAGATTTAGAATTGCACAAAAACTTTCCGTTTCTTTTTCATTATTTTTTCGTTTTTATTTTTTATTTTTTTTATTTTTTTATTTTCGTTTGTAGTGTGCAGGAATAAACCAGGGTTGGGTAGGGTATGTATCAAACCCTCTCCAACGGCGGCAGACCAGGATCAGAAGGAGCGCCTCCGAAAAAAAAAAAAAAAAAACGAAGAAGGAACCCAGCCAAGCTAATGAGCTTAGCCCCGCGCGACGCATGTTACCTTTTTCCCGCTCTCGCCCCATATGCCATTCCGGCTAACGAAGTCTCCCTCTTTCTCTCTCTATGAAATTCGTGAGGTCCCAGTCCAGTCTAATTCTGGTAGGACCCTTCTTTTTCCAGCATAGCAACGAGTTTATATTACCTGATCGATTGATTTTAAAGATCCAGGTTCTGGCGGGGGCGAAAGGGCGCAATCGCTGCGTGACCCTCTTATGTACCCACCCCCCGGCTGGCCTCCGGGTTTTTCCTAAAATATTGATATCACAATTGAAAATTTTTGAATAACTTGAGTACTTATATAGTATACAGAGTACTTGTGTATGTATGTACTATGTATGTATATATTGTGGCGACGGTTTATGGGTTATATTTCTAGGGTATAAATTATAAAGTTTAAGATGAAGGAGTCTATTAGTCGAGTCTTGTCTTCTAAAACGTGAAGAGCTCGGGTTGTCTTAGTTTTAACCGGTATCAAAGGCCTAGGGGCATATTATTATTACCAGCGCGCCTACCTCCGAATATCATTTAACAATCCAACAAGAAATATTAAAAAACAGAAGTTGTCTCGAATTTTAGTTAGCTAATGATGTTCACCTTTTTGGGGACTTTTTACAGAGATAGGAGATCAAGGAACGGCCGGGCAAGGGAAGGGAAAAAAGTTGGGGGGTGTCTAGTTAGTCTTCCTTTTTGCAAGGAAATTTGGCAGAAATGGGCAGGCACGGAAAAACTTATACCTGTATTTATTACATTTATTTTCTTCAGATGAATTTAGCCATGCGAGCGAATAAAAGAAGAGATTATATGTTCAAGTACAATAGACAAGGGGAATCCATTATCGATATCCCCCATCCGGCACTGTAATGTTTTTTTTTACATTGTGCATGGGGGGAACTCTTATTGGTCCAACCCCTCCTCGGACCTCTCCAGAAGGCAAGATGAAACGAAAAATAAAAATAAAAATTAAAAAAGCTGTCAAAAATAAGCGAAAAACGCAGCTTGACGAGGGGAGGATTGAAGGAAAGAAAGTTCACATGCCAGAAATAATGTAATGTATTGGGAACTCGTCAACTTTTTTGAGGAGAACACGTTTTGGAAGGGAAAAAAAAGGTTATTAATGTCTCGCTCGCTATTAATGTACTCTAACCTAACTTTTTTTCGCATGACTTTGACTTTTTTTTGCGATAGCGTGGTAGATTGCATGCATTCGTCCAAAGATTTGAGATTTCCTTTTTTTTTTTTTTTACTTTTGCATTGGGCATATCCGTATGTATCAATACGTACCAATTGATTGGGAGATATAGCTAGCATATGTCTATGCAACTATTGCGAGTAGAGTTAGTGCTGTTTTTGATTTTCCTGCGGACGAGAAAAGTAGCTAAGCTGTGGCGTAACGAAAACAAAAAGGAAAAAGTCTCCTACTCGGTGTTTCGGAATTGTTGTGGAGAAAGAAAGGGCGTTAAGGGAAGATAAACGAGCTCAGCAGAAACGGTAAAGGGACAAATTGGCGTAGATCCCAGATGATTTCAGCACGCTGACGATATCGAGCAGCGGAAAACGGGAATCATACGAGCTAGAAAATAATTACGACTTCACTGACGAATGAATAGGAAATTATGAACAATAGATTTTTTTTTTTGTTTTCGTAACTTTTTAGAATTTCTTTTCGTGAGTAGAGATGTATGTAGAATCTATCGACAAAGAAATAGTCGTTCCAAATACATGAGAAAATAAGTTCTAATTCTTCGAAAATGAACGCTGTAGGGAGAGAGAGAGAAATATTAAAAAAGTAAAAAAAGAAAAGGGTATAGAGTAAAGGTAACTAAAAGGAGTGAAAGTCCATCATCGCAGTGTTTCCGCTGCTCGTCCGTATTCCCATAGTGTATAGTAGTAAAATAGAAAAGCATCCCCTTGGTATCAAAAAATTTGGTTCTCCAACTCCATAGAAAATAAAATATAAGCAAATATCCTTCCCCAAGATCCAGTAAATAGGAAAATATAGTTTTAAAAAAGAAATAAATAAAAACAATACTCCAAGAACGTATTTTTTAGAAAAAAAGAGATCTAAAAGCTCCTTCGCACTTTTTGTGGACCAAAAGAAAATTTACATAAAAAATAAAGGAAATTTTGGGGGGTATCAAATTAGAAACTACCGAGCAGAAGATCGAGCTCTTGGAGATTGACAGTCTCGGGACTCTTCAAGTCGCTCCAGCTCTCATAGGTGTATTTCTCTGCAACGGGTTCGTTGAGGCGGAAGGTGGTAACAACCTCCAACTTTTTGGCGCCGGAACCGCTGTCTGCGGTTTCTTCTTCAACAGCTTTAGGCGAAATTGGCCTGACGATAGGACTAGGATGTGGTATTGCCGGTGCATGCAAGTTGTAAGGCCCCAAGAATGTAGTATGGTGTTCGTGTTCAACGTTTGTTTCGTCGTCCATAGCAATTGGAGGTGTGGGCACACCCTCCCTCAGATCGCGAGAAGCAGATCTATGTTTGATGGATAGCGAAATAGCGTTATCCGAGAACTCTTGTTCGTCACCTTCAAGAGGTGGAGAGTTGCGCGAAGAAGGAGATCCGGATCGATCTCTCGAAAAGATAGAAGTGGTATCATCCAAGTCATCATTTGTATCTTCGTCATCGTGATCGAAAAATTCGATCTCAGGACTGGGCGACGGAATTCTGCGACGTCGCTCCTGTTCCTCTTCGGCTTCCTCGGTAGGAGCCGGAGACACAACCGTTCTGGCTGCCATTGGGAGCTCGAATTCGGGGATCGGTTGGTGTTCCGTATTTGTAAGGAAGAAATAAGTTCGCTTTGGATGCGTGGTGATCAGTTCTTTGTCTAGAACGCATGGCTTTTCATCACTGAAGTCCTTGCGCTTTAGATATGTGTTCAACCGGGAAGAGATTATGGCATGTGGATTTGCCGAACTATTTTGTTTTCATTCACCAAGTTGTTAGTTATTATTATTATATATTATTATATCTCGCATGCTGCGAAAGGAAGCTGGACAAAGCCTTACTTGTCAATTAAAGCGACACCGCTGGAGTTGCCAAATCCATTTACAAGCTCCCTGACGGTGTGCGGTCTGTTGCCGGAGCGCTCAAGCACTCTGACAACAATGCTCACGATTTCGTCTTCAATAACTTCATAGTTGATAGGTTGGTCCTGGTGAGAGTGTGGCGAAGGCGGCGGGGTGGGTCCGAGTTCCGGTCTGAGGAAGGCTGGCTCGTGGTGGACTCTCTTGACTCTTTTCGTTGGCGGTTGGTCGGTTGCATCGGCTGGTGGCGAAGGCCTGTGTTTGACCGACGACGGTACCGAAATCCCCAGCGAAGCCAGAGAGACCGACTTTCTTCTCGTGTTATATGGCATTTTTCTTAGAAAAAAAAAAGTTGTATACGAGAAAACCCCGGAGAAACCCGTAGAACGGTAGTAAAGAAAAAAAAAAAGATAAGGAATAAAAGTAAAAGAAATTCGAAGAGTGACGGGTTTGAGAAGAAATAAAACGGAATATAAGTATATTCGTCAAGATCGAAAAGTAGCGGGAGCAGATAAAAATATGACTGTATAAATAAATGTACGCAGTATAATATATTATTATTGCTTGTATGCGAACGAATAGTCCCGACAAATAACGCTCAGAAAAGGACACACAGCGGGGGGGCGACTGCCCAAGATCGGAAATGCGGTGATCGTTGAAGTTTCCGAACAAGCTCAAGCTCGCAAATCCTGTCGACGCCTGAATTTTGAAAACAGCCTGGGTTTTCAATTAAGATGCGTCTATCAAAGGTGTGATATTATTTTTTCCCGGAACGTCGGTTTGTTCCTTTTCGTTGTATATTGTGACAAGAGGATTTATTGGATTAATCCGAACTGCTGACTGGGTACCTCCTGCTGCTGCTTGGGGGGTTTTTTATTCGTTCTTCGCCCGATAAAGAAAAAAATAAAAAGAAAACCGGTTGGTTGGATATATAAGAAAAATAATAGTCAATCGAAAATAAAATAAAAAAAAGGACCAATCGGCGGCGACAACAGTTCAATGCTAGATGCCCGATTGAAAAAAAGATGGAGAAGAGAAGAACGAAAAAATGGTCAACTGAAAGCGGGAAACGGTCAGTCTATCTATGAATATGACAAGAAGAAAGGAAAAAGCAGAGAGGGAAAAAAAAAGATGGGGAAGTTGGGTATAATTAATGGTGGGTAGGGAGATACTAGAGGAGGGGAGGAATTCGTTTGAATGCAGATAGCAGCAATCTCTCGTGTGTATAGTTCAATCCGCAGTATCCTTCTTCTTCTTCTTCCTCCTCCTCTTCCTCCCAGGCAAGAAACTTTTTTTTTAGACAAGTTTCCCCCCCAGAAACCAAAATAAGAAAATAAAATATAGGCTCGCACCTTGTATGTAATGTATGTATGTATGTATGTACTGGTGAACTCTTTTCGGTGGCATTTTCTTGCTCTGCTCTCACAACTTTTTTTTTTTTTTCGTCCTGCGACACAACGATCCAAACTTTGCTGACTGGGGGTTAGGGTGGATGCATGACGCTCGCTGCACTCTTCTCTTCTCCCTGCTGCTGAGCTGCTTTGTTCACCCTCATCTCTATTGGTCAAACAAGGGGGTACACCCGAGTGGAGATGCTTGGCCTTCTTCCTTCTCAGAAGTCTTCCGCTACCCTTCTGTCAAGAGTGGGGAGACCTGTTGCTGCATCTGGTGCAAGATGAGAAGCCAAACGCTAAAGCGCTCTGTCAAAAAGGCCTGGGACTGCTTTAGCGTTGGCCACAACGGGTTCCATCCCTGCAAGTAAATCTCGCAAAAAAAAAAAATAAAATAAAAAAAAAGAAGTTGACGAAAAAATTTTTGACCTGAACAATCATTCGATTATCAATCTTGCGTGTGTGCCGTTTTCCCCAGCCTAAAACACCCACATGCTATTCTGCCCCTCCTCTTGCTTGCTTGCTTGCAGAATAAAAAAGATGGCAATGGGCCAAGAGGGGACTCCTGGCTGACACGGCAAAAAAAAAAAAAAAAAAGCACAGCAACCGTCGTAAACCAAGGCAAAAGTTGTTGGATAAGCATTTTTTTTCCTGCACGGTTAATCTGTTAATCTCTGTTGTGATTCAATCTTCTGTTATTTTTGCCTTGATCATTCCCCGGTTTCTTTGGACTCGCACTCAGACTCAGATCTTCAAGAGCTGCTGCTTCAACCAACAGATGGGCTCCCAAGTCATGGTTTTAGCAGGTGCAGATCCACCCCCTCATGACGATGGTGAGGAGGGGGTTTCTTCCGGTCAATTATCGCGAGGGGTTGAAATAACTAGTGCGCTCGAGCGAGAGGGCCCCAATTCCGTGTCGGAGCCAGAAAAAAAAAAAGCTGCCGTAAGGCTGTTGATTAAGGTTGTGATGTAACTGATAGTAGAGCTCCTGATTGGGAAGTTCTCAAGGGCCACGAAGGGGCCAAAACCAATCAGGAACCCTGCAGGTTAGTTTGATGCGGAGCCTCGAAGGAATGCCGCATCAAAATTCCATATTCGTTTTTTTTTTTTTTTTCCTTTCATGCAAACACAAACCATATGGCACCCTTGGTAACGGTTTAAAAAAGGTTGCTTGCCAAACGAACGTGCTTTTCTGCATTGCAGTTAAAATATTCCGTCATTCTAAACGATGGCGTGGACATTTTTTTTCTTTCTCGACACTAGCTCGTTCTCATCAGGATCGACCGGAAGACAGAGAGGTTTTGGGCTAATTGATATTAGGTTTGGGTTCATCAGTTCCAAGCTGTTTTCGTGAACGTGGGGAAGCTTCGATTAGCCAAGTGGTTCCGAGATGGAACCTCGAAATTTTGTTTACCACCAATCCACTCTCCTCGAGCAGTCTCCCAATGTCCCTGTTCCAGAAGCAGCCCCAATTTCTAGCGTGATCGAGAACGTAGGCATCTAAAATTTTGTTTAACCACTCGTAATGAGATCTCCCGTGCTCCAATAGCAGTATTTTACCATCAGGCTTGCAATGTCGCTCGAGGTTTCTCAGGGTCTCAACCGGAGATTTCTGAGAGCAAAGACCCATGGTTTGAATCACTTGATCGAAGCCCTCCCCGGAAGGTGAATTTATAGGTTGACTGGCATCCTGCGCGGCGAATGAGATATGTCCGTACTCAGGGTGACGTTCTACCGGTCATTCCTTGTTAGCTTCGCAAATGAAAGAGAAAAAATAAAATAAAATAAAATATGCGAGTGGAAATTCTTAGCAAAGTCAACGGCGGGTGGCGACACAGAAAAAAAAAAAAACATACTCTCAAAATCGGACTTTGCTATTTCCAGCATCTTGGGGCTGTTATCAACCATGGTGATCGACTTGCATTTGCCAACGTGATAATACGGATTATTTCGGCCGGTGCCAGCTGACGCTTCGAGAATGTCGCCCTGTTTTCCGCAACTCGACGCTTTAATATATTCCCGAACCAATCCAGATGCATAGACGCCCACTTACCTGCAAACCCCAAAGCATCCACCTCCTCAGCAACGACATGCCCATAAACCACTCGCTAAATCTCACGTTGGAGTCATAATTCTCCGATATCCTCTCGTAGACCTGATTCGTGTCCACCGCATCCGGTCTCTTCTTCAACCCGAGACTGTACTGACGTTCGTTATCTTTATTTATATCAACCGCTTTGTTGTATTGGATATAAAGGTAGACGCCGTAAGCTGTCAACGCGTACACTCCGATCCCCGAGATCCAATAGACTCCTTTGATACGCTTGATCCTCTGAGCTGGGGTGAGGGAAGAAGAGTGTTTATTCTTGTCTTGGAGGTTGATGTTTGGGTATTTCTGTCCTGGACGGGGCGGTGGTCTCGATGAGGGGGCTGTTTTCGGTGTAATTGCTGGGCCATCTCGTTTACGAGATGCTGCTAAAGTACCGAGCGTTCCGGGGAGTGACCGTCTATAGACTATCTTATTAGGCAATGCTATCATTTTTTATTTATTATTTTTGAAGTGTGAGTCGACTTTGATATGAGGTGTGTGTGTGTGTGCGTGTGCCGGTAGACGAGAATTACCATTGGACTTACCTGGAGGAGTCTTTGGAGGTGATAGAGGAGGCTGCAGCACCAGTTCGAGGAGTCTCCGAAGATACTCGAGGCTTCGATTCCGTTTTTGGGGTTGAATCCCAGCTGGCGAATGCTCCGTATTCTTTCTTCTTCTTTGGCGGTGCCATTTTTTAGATGATCGATATGAATCTAGACTGAAATATCTTTGGATAAGTTGATGTTGTCGATCCACACGACTGAATGATAATGAGCATGCATATGAGTCAGTTGATGGTTAATCCATTTGAAGGGGGTTCTCCAATCCTTTGGATATCCTCTAAATAAGTTTTTTGAAACCAGTCGGCTGGGTTATCTGAAATGAGACAGCTGAAAATGGCGATAAAGCTGGATTTTTGGAAAAGTTGATAGCTAGCAACAGCTTGAAGAGATTTTTTATATACTTAGCTTCATATGCAAGGGAAATTTTGGGCAAATGGTAGCAAGCAAAAGCCAGCCAATTCTGGCAGACTCGTGGAACCATGAAAATCCCTGCCTGCAAAGTAACATTCCAACAACGTCACAACACACAAAATCCATCATGAATTTCTCAAACACTGCCTCGTTGCGAAACCACAAGGTATTTGATTAAATTAATATCTAATCTGCAGCACCACCACTCGTTTGAATCCGAGGCTCGAAAGACTTTGGTATTTTGCCTAGCTAGCTTGCTGCTGATTGATTCTGCAGGTATTACATACATTCAATACGATTAATTGCTTTATGCAGCATTGGGACCATTAAATTTCACGTATTTTATTGACTTATAAAAGTCTAGCGACCACGAGGCTTTTATAAGTCTAACGCCCCGGTGTGGCCCGCTGATGCCACTCTTCATTACGGGAGGCCATATGTTCGAATCATACCCCGACTGTTCTTTTTTATTTTATATAAAAAAATATATACTTAATTAAGTATATATAAAAAATAAGTCCCGTAGATATAAATCACAATCGGGATCATTTTTATTTTAATCTAGCCCCGTACTACAAGTCCATGTCATTACTAGCTAGTCTTGTGGTTTGTCAATACATCCTCATCACACCGTTCAACTCTATTCTCTCAGCACCATTCCTACTCCCGTCCATAGTAACCACAGGCCCGTCAACAGGGTCCCTAAACCTCCACAACTCTTTCAACTCAGCCTCTAACTTTCCTTCTATCGCATCGGCAACTTTTTCTCCGAGAACCGGCAAAAACTTGAACGCATGTCCGCTGCCACCAGTTGCGACGAAGAGACGTTCCACAGTTGGATGATAAGATACTAAGAAATCCCCAGTCGGCCTATAAAGTAATCTCATAAAAATCAGCGTTAGCAAAAAGAAATCGCTCAAGATATATTCATTGGGGAAGAATAAGGACTCATACGTATCGGTATACCAGCACAACCTCGTCTTCTCGAACCCCCGTCCCTTCAAAAGCGGTACCATCTCCCCCAACTCTCTTGCCAACATGACCTCATCCGCCTCGGGAATCCTCAACCCAGGACGACTAACCCCCGTAACAGGCCTACTGATCACCACCTCCTTCTCATCAAACCCTCCCACCGTCACAGTATTAACATACCCAAACGCATGTCTCGCGATCTTTAAAACCCCATTCTTCGGCGGGAAGTAAAACACACCCGAAGATAAATTCAACGTGACGGGGATACCCCCCAACTTCTCCTCCTCTTCCTCGGTAACGTTCACATACGCCATGACCTGTCCCGTACTAGACGCTCGACCGGTCAGGTCTAGCAATCCCGCACTCCAGGCCCCGGCTGCCAGTACCGTCACATCAGCAGAGAGCGTAACCCCGTTATCCAATACCACACCCTTCACTTTTTCCCTCCCACCGTTATCACCGGTTGATACCCAGAGGTGTTTAACCTCCCCGTGTAGAAACTTTATATTTCCCCGTCTCGAGCATTGTTGTCTGACCCAGACCATTGCTGCTTCTGCGTTCGCCCAGCCGCTGGATGGGTTATGGTAGCCTTTTTTACCCGCGATTCCACCCGTTTTCATCGCGCGTTTTATTGCGTTTTGGTCGGGTAGGTATTCGACCTTCAAGTTCTCACTCTTACCACCACTACCACCACCACTAGTAGAAGCAGCAGCAGCAGCAGTAGTAGTAGTAGAAGAAGAAGAAGAAGTAGTAGTAGTAGTAACAGTAGAAGTAGAAGATGAAGTAGTGGCAGTAGATTGAGATTTCATATTCTCATATGATTTTTCAACATACTCCACACCTCCATCACCGACAAGTACCAACCCGGATTCGGAGTACCGTCCCCCATCACCCACTCCAGCGTATATAAACCTCCCATTTCCATCTATACCTCCATCTACACCTCCATCTACACCGATGGAAGAAGAAGGATCGTTGGTAGATTTCGTGTCGACATCGTGGTCGGGTAACCTCCATATTTCCAATGCCTGTGCACCTAACCGGGCGTATACCTCGTTCGAGTAATCCGCGCGAATGATACGCGAGGAATCGACGGATGAGCCATCTGCTGCGGGAAAGGCGGATTTATCGATGACGGTTATGATTGTTGATTTGTATGTTGGACGGTGAGAGAGGGAGTAGGCTGTTGTTACTGTTTTGTTTAATCGGAAGGCGGGCCGGGGTGGTTGGGTTAGGTTGGGACTGGATGAGTTATGAGTTCGATCTTTTTTAAAATTTATTCTGAAAATTGGGGAGGGTAGGGGTAGGAGTGCGTATATGTTGTTATGTATGATGGATTGATAAAGGGAGAAGGGGGTGTAACTTACGTCCAAAGACACCGGATCCGATTATTATAATCGACTCTGGTGGGGATTCACCATGGCGGGGTTCTTCTACCGTAGAGGTTGACGAGATGTGCGGTACTAACATGGTCGTGTTTTGTTTGATATCAGATAACTACTTGGAAGTCTGAGTGGGCTTCAATTCTTTTTTCTGAGGAATAGATAGATTCTCAGCGTTGCCAGCTAGTTTACTGAGTTAAACTAGCTTGGGAGTTTATCGATAAGCTTGAGGACAAGCAAGCAAGAGTAAGCTTGTCGAATGCGGGGAGAATAAATTTCAAAAAGAAAAAAATTACTATAATTCAAAAAAGAAAAGTATCCGAATGAATAGCTGGACAAAGACGAATCGAACCGTGTCGTGGCCTCGAATATCTGAACCATGTATCGGACCTCGTCTCGAATGTAAAAATGAGAGTTTCGCGTCGTCGTGCTAATTTAAAAAAAAAAAAAAAAAAAAAATAGCACCAGGGTCTCGGAAAGCTGTTGTACAGAAAAATAAAATAAATAATAAAAACAAAATAATCTGCTAGGAACCGTGGATGCGGATAACTGTAATCACGGGATAATAAACTAAAACAATTAGCTTCATCGATTCTGGACGCATACATATATCTTAATCTGCACGGTAAATATCGGCTGAACGCGCGCGAAACAAGACACGAAATTTAAAACAGAAAGTACCAAAAAAATTGCTTCTTCGTTATCGCCAGATGATAAAAAAAAAAAATTAAAAAATTAAAAAATTAAAAAATTATTAAACTTCAGACTACGGAGTACCATCCATCCAACGTGGCGTTCCTCTCGTTCCCCACGCGTCCGGTCTGGTCAGCTCGATCGAAAATACCCATGCTCGTAAAAAGGCTAAGCTGTTAAAAACCCATCCTGCATTGCAAACGAAGCTTCATTCGGTTGAAGAAAAGAAAGAAACATAAAAAAAAAAAAAGTAAAAAAAAAAAGGGTATGCATAATAATGTATGTAAGTAAAATCCCACGTCGGAGCGGTAGATTTCACGCGCGATCTCAAATGGTCCCGAATACCCAAAAACGAAAGAAATTCACGAAACTGTAAGAGGCAAGCAAGCAAGCAAGGGTTCCATGCAGGGTTCTATGTAATCCTCTCTTAGCGTTCTCTCAATCTGGATAAATTCAAAATGGCCTCGAATCGAACTTTAGAAACAACAACCCCAAGATCGCAAAAAGGCAAGCAAAAGGAAAAAGCTTGGGGGGAAAGCACGGGCGCAGGGCGAGAGCGAGCGGCACGGTTACACTCGTTCTTTTGTTTTGTTTTTTGATTCATCATGCACCGGAGTGGAGAAAAATACCCACCAAAAGCGCCACTGGGAATCGAAACGAAGCCGACGGAACCCTGGCCAGGCAATTGCAAGGGTCTTCTTGTTGGTTTCATCATCACAAGCCAGAGGGAGTCGATCTGCCCCTCCCTCGAATAAACAAAAAAATGTATAATCTTAAAAAATAAAAAAAACTTTATCAGCCAGGCAGCCTCACGGGAAGGTCGGTGGTGTGCAGCGCAAGGGGGTTAGGCAGTGATAATACATACATAGGTGGGTTCCATCAATTCCTCCCCAAAAAGAGAGACGCGTTCATGCAGAAAAGCACGAAAAGGCGGCGGTTTGGTGCCCTTTTTGGGGGGACACGGAGGAGGACGACGTTATTATCATTGTTGTTGTTGTGGTTGTTACTTCTTATTACATCACGACGATATCACGTTTCATTGTTTACAAGGGCCACAGTGTCGTTATTCTGTTCTCCCCCAGACCCTCTTCTGTTCTCCCTTCTTCTCTCTTTTGGTATACCCACAGCCTCTGACGATTAATATCTCTGTTTCCTTACCTGTTTCTTTTTTTCATTCGACAATCCCATCGTGAAACTTCCGTCCGACCTCTTGCAAAATAAATCCATCCAACATCCAACAACTGCCGCAAACACAAATAAATGCTATGCTTACAACAGGCGCTTGCGTCGGCACATCAACCATTCAGACTGTCGTCGTCTGTCATGTCACTGTCACCGCCGCCGCCTCCGCCGTCATCATCATCATCAGCGAAAATTATAACACGCCTTACATCGCAAAAAATGTGTCTGGCAAATAAAAAGAAGGGTAAACAAAAAAAAAAAAAATAACATGCATACGTAATGCATTTGTATTTCTCTCCAATAAAGTCCCAAAAAACCCCGTTTGCCGTCTCTGAAACTCAACAACAGGCTGGACTTTCTTTCCAGAAAGCACGCACCACACGCACACAAACCAAACCAAAACCAAAATTTAATGGCTGCACCGCCCAAGACAAAAGTGCGAGGGAGAAAATTTTTTTGAGAAAAATAGCGTAAGCCGTCGGTCATTGTCTCGGAAATTGGCATGGCATCTGATTGATGTTTGTTCGTGTCGTGCTGCCGAAAAGGGGACACCTTCCAGCAGTCACAGAGCAAATCAAATGAAAAAAAAAAATAACAAATTTGCAAGACCAAAAAGCAAAAAAGGGGGTGGGAAGGGTTGCTCGGACAGAAATACCAATGAGGATGCGGACCTGCCAGTGACTCATTTCCCGCCCCAGACTGAAAAAAAAGAAGTGGAAAAAAGAACAAAAACGAGCGAGAGAGGGTGGGACCCAGACCAGGCTGTGGCCGGGGTGTGTTTGGAAGAACAAGGCCTGTTTTGCTAAAATAGCTTGGAACTCAGCTTGACTGGCGCGAGGACTGACCTGCTTTGGGTCGGAATTCGTCCAAATCCGTGAGCTCTCGAATGGCGTCGAGAATCGATCGATGTGATGTTTTTGGGGTCTTGCATTTTTGAGAGGAGTCAGGAAAGACAAGGCAAGGGCGAAAAAAAAAAAAAAAAAAAAAAAAAAAAAAAAGAGAGAGAGAGAATCACGACTAAAACGTAAGAATTAAAAAGCGGGGGGGATAGATGACGGTGGTATACGTTTTGTTAGTCGTGCAGCGGGGGCTCCTGCATTTTTGGTACTCCTTTTAGGCATTGGGAAGAGGAAGAAAGGGTGAAAATGACAAGCCTTCTTTGTTGAAAGAAAGGTTCATTCGGAAGGGAATGCAGCTTCGAGCCTTGGAAAAATGCACAAGAAAAAGCGAGTGCGAGAAAAAAGGAGACTAACATTCGGTGAGAAATTCAGGAGAGTAAAAAGTGAAATAAAAACAATCAAATAGCAAATGATATATGACCGACGGTTGACGGTTTGAAGGATTCCAATTTTGAGGTTGTGCAAAAGGGAATGCTGCTCCTAACCGACGCCCCTGTGAGATGATGCTCGCCCGTGTGTACATACATACGTACTATACTTACTTTTCTGCATTCGATGACCCATCATCGACGATGCATCTCTTTCTGTTGGCAGAGATGCGTCAAAAAAAAAAAAAAGGACGAGTCGCGACAGGCCAACCAAGTGTCGTGTCTTCTTGGAAGGCTAATAACAAAAATAAAAAAAAATATTCGCGTCACGAAAGGCCCCTAAAGAGGGTATCTTTCGACCGAAAGAGTGATTTTGTCGTAGAACATGCCTTGGTCGGTATTTGATAAGATTTTTGAGTGTTCCTGAAATGGTTCTCCAGTTGTCGGACAGGTCGGATAAAGTGATGGTCGTCTACGATATAAACAGTTGTCGAATGGAAATATGAATCGGATGATCGGTGGAAAGAAAAGGAAGAGAGAGAGAGCGAGGAAACGAGAGAAAGAGAAGGGCGCCTCGGAGGTGAGCCTGCACGGAAGCGCCAAGGCCGAAAGTTTTGGAACTCCTTCCTTTGCACTGCGCCCGGTCATCCACGCAAGCTGATTTGACCTGGCTGGCTGGCTGGCTGGCTGGCTGGGAAAGGACAGGACTGACGAGACAGGACGTCAGGCAGAGCGGCAAGCAGCAAGCAACAGTAGTAACAAAGCAACAATCACAACAAGGACACACAGGACGAAAAAAAGTAAGGCAAGGATCCAAACGAGAAAGATGTGCATCCCACACACAGGCTCCTTGCTCTTCACACACCGTTCCTTTGGCGTGCAGGTGTTGTTGATTGGGGAACAGAGAAGAGAGAAAAATAAAAAAAAGCAGAGGACTGTGTGTAGGTGTGTGTGTGTGTGTGTGTGTGTGTGTGTTTCCCCCTTGATGCCAGTCAGAGCCAGGGGGTGGTTGTTGAAAGAGAAGAGAGGGGGGTCTCGGGGGTGAGTGAGGGAGTGAGTGAGGGAGTGGAGCTGAAAAAGCAAGCTTCCGTCCGTTGAGAGACGAGAGGTTGACAACAGCCAGAAAAAGAAAGCAAACGGAGGGACGAACGAAAAGAAATCGAACGAACGAACGAACAAACGGACGGACGATAAGGCGGCGGAGGTTCAAAGTTGAAGGGAAGGGAAGGGAAGGGGTGGGTTTGTATTAATTGCTTATTCTCGAGGGATGGGAAATGTAGTGTGGGTGATAAAGTGTGCATTAGCTCCGGTTACGAAAATAATAATAAAAAAAGAATGAGAGAGTAAAAAAAAATAAAAAAAGGTGTGGGAGCGAGGATCTGAGCGGGTTAGTTTCTATGGGCGGAGGCCGGACGTATAAATAGTGCTGCCCTTCCCCCTTCAAAAAAAATATACAATTTTCCTGTTCGAACCAAATTCTGTTGAAGGAGGGAGGCCACGTCCCTACAACACAACACAACACAAAATATCCCACACACCCACAACACATACATCCACTCTTCCCCCCCTATCAGACCCCGTAAAGAGAGAGCGTGACCGGGACAGCGTTTGTTTGTTTGCCCCTTCACACAACACGACTCTCGTCGACAAGTCTTCCACAGACAACACACACTTCCCTTTTTTTATATTTATATTTGTTTCCTTTTCAACGATTCCTCAGAGACTCTGGCCTTTTGTTCCAGTCGAGTCACGTGGATTTCAATCATCCTCTCCTTAAGAACACACAATCACCCACACTAGACATTAATAATCACATATAGGCTTGAAGCTTTATATCAACGAATCTTCTACGAACATCTGACATCTACTTTTGTTCTTTGTTGATTTGTTTTATTTCTATATTTATTCTACGAATTTATTGATACCATTTTTATTTTGTTTCACTGTTGCTACTTGCTACTGTTTGATTTGCGATAGAGAAAGATACTCCTGTTTTATTGTTGCAGATAGAGAAAAAAAGAACAAAAGAAAGTACAAAAATCACATCTTGCCGGATATCAATCAATCATCCTCAAGTTCATCCGTCCCTCTCGAAGATATTATATTCATCCATCCATCCATCCAGAGACCTGTTTCTTTGTCCTCTCTCTCTTCTCTACCTTCCATCTTCTTTCTGCCATATCTACTACCAAGTGTGACATCTATCCTCCCTATTCATACCTCCCCACCTCTTCCTACACCTAGTTTCACAGAGATACCATTCTATCTCGTGTGACGATCTTTCAAGGGGAACCATTCAGTTGTTCTTTCTCCTCTAGGTAAGCTATTCATTCATATACTATCCTATCCCTTCACGAATTTTTTTTATATCGACGAGGTTTTTGTGTTGTTGCGACAAACGTTTGCTGACTAAACATTTTCCCCTCAGCTCGTCTTCGAATTTTTATATTTATTCGCCCCTCTTCCATCGCGAAGACCCTTCCCAAAACCAACTCTCATCCACACCCTTCTCTCCATCCACATCGCAATCATGGAGTCCCTAACCACACATCCCGCAACCCCGCTCCAGGCGAAAGCTTTCACGGGTCCTTCGTCTCTATCATTTCCAGGTGGTGCTGGTGATCTCACACCACCTACGGCCGAGGCAGATAGATCGTTGCAAAAATCAGATGGCAGCTTGGATCCATCCGCTGCTGGGAACACGGTTCAGACTCCGGCGACGCCAGCCGCTACACCATCAAACGGTGTCAGTGGCATCGTCCCCACATTGCAGTAAGTCCCCACCTGCTCCCTTTGAAGGGGTTGCGCATGGAAGGTGTGTGATGAACGTGTGCTTAAACTTTTATCTCGCGTGAAGAAACATCGTCGCAACAGTCAACCTGGACTGCCGCCTCGACTTGAAGACTATTGCTCTTCATGCCCGCAATGCAGAATACAATCCAAAGGTATATATATACTTTTTTTTTCCTTGATGGAGATTCGCATGAGACTCTCGGTAGCCTCAAAGCATGAATTTCATTCTTATATATAATTCATGCTTACACACAAATTTTTTCTCTGCCACACAGCGTTTCGCAGCCGTGATTATGCGTATCCGCGAACCGAAAACAACGGCTCTCATCTTCGCTTCGGGCAAGATGGTCGTTACCGGCGCTAAGTCTGAGGACGATTCCAAGCTTGCCTCCCGCAAGTACGCCAGAATTATTCAAAAGCTAGGCTTCAACGCCAAGTTCACGGATTTCAAGATTCAGAACATTGTCGGCTCTTGCGACATCAAGTTCCCAATCCGTCTGGAAGGTCTCGCCTCTCGCCATCACCATTTCAGCTCCTACGAGCCAGAATTATTCCCAGGTTTAATCTATCGTATGATGAAACCGAAGATTGTGTTGTTGATTTTCGTCTCGGGTAAGATCGTCTTGACTGGTGCCAAAGTCCGAGAGGAGATCTACCAGGCTTTCGAGATGATCTACCCTGTGCTTTCAGGTATATACTACTTCCACATATCTATCCAATCTACCACATGGTCCTAACTTTTATGGCATAGACTTCCGCAAAGTTTAAAAGGAAAACAAAGGTACTGCCTCTTTACGTCCCACACGCAAGTGAAGTTCGTTGGAGGAAGATCATCGATTAGAAAACAACAAAATTCCCGCTGTATCCAGAACCCTCTCTGGTGACAGTTGTATTTTTATTATGAATTCATGAAAACATAACCTTTTTTCTTCTCTTTCCTTATTTTTCCGGAAAGAAGAAACTAAAAGAAGAAACCCAAATTTTTCAATCTTACAGAACTCTGAATCTATATACTCAGTGTTCTCTCTAATGGAGGTATAGTCTTTGTAAGCCTATATCTCTACCGTACGGTGCGAACCGTATACTCAGCATTCCCGGTGTTATCTGCTTTTTTTCTTTACTTTTTTCTTTTTCTTTCGTTCACACTTGACGGCGTTTTTGATTTAAGCTTTCTTGTTGTCTCAGGGTGGTTCTTTCAGTGGATATATTATTGCCCTTTCTTCCCTCAAAAATCATCATACACTTTTTCTTTTTTTTCCGTCTACCTCTTTAATTAACTAGCTGAAGGGTTTTTTTCTACTTTTTTTTTTCTCCTTTTTTTTTTTTTTTTTTTTTTTTTTTATCGGGGGTTTTTACAAGGAACTGTTTTTTCTGTTCAAGACGGGCCATCATTCCTCTATATTTTTACTTTTTAGACTGTGGTACTTCTAGGAAATGCAAATTCTTTCGTATATTTCCGTTACATCTTTTTTCTCTCCCACGCTGTATTATTTCCCTCCCTCGGTTTTCGGCATTCCTCCTTATTCCCTCCAACCATTATTACAAGCACATGGGATAGAACACTACACCAACCCACCCCATTGTTTCCGGACGTAGCCTACACCCTTCGTCCAACCAAGCTTTGATATCCTTTTTTTTAAAAAACTTGTTTTTTTATCTTCAAATGATACCCCGATAAAAGAAAGAAACAAAAAACAAACACAGAAACAAACAAATCAATAAATTTACAAATAAAACAATGAAAAACAAGTTATTGAATTGAATTGAATTGATCGAATTGAACTCAACTGAATTGAGAGAATGGAGATGGTGATTTTCGGTGTACAACATGCGTCTTTTGATTTTATTTTTGGTTGACCTTTTTGTGTTATATATATTTTATTATGGTATATTTAATTGGACTCGAAGGATTGTGTTTATAACTTATAACGGATATAAAGAAGAAGAAATTTTTGAAAATTTGGAAATTTTTGAAGTTAACTAGTGCCATCCATGAGTGTAAGTGCGAGGTAGAGCTAGCTGGTGTGAGGTATGTTTTATACCGATGGGAGTGTTTAAACGGATGAAGATATAGCCATATGGCGGGCTTATAATTAGTTACTGCCTTAGTTTTATATCTAATTTGAATTTGTTTCTCCTTCTGTATGTGATTTTTATATACTGGCGTTAATAACTATCAACAATTGAGACGTTAATATATCATGGCAAATTGATCTTCTTGTATACGTGGAGTTGAAATTATGGGTATGTATAAATGTTGAATATTGTATTATCATGTACTATACTATAGGTGATTGGTAATATAATATAATAGAACACATTGCATCGGCCGTACGTACTCTTGTGTGGAAGAGTGAAAATGGAGTCATTGCCTTTTCAGGTCATCTATCTCTTGGTATTTGGTGTTTGCATTATATTATCATTTGATTGAGGTATTCAAGTTGCTTTTTAATTTTGAGGTTGCACGTTGTCGAGAATATTGGACTTGATCCACATTATCTATCTCCTTTGTTATAAAAGACATGGCATAGTATTCTGCTTCTGTAGTTGATCATGCATTTACGACTACCACGGTGTCTTCGATTGTAGAATTAAATTTGGTTGTAATATATATAATGTTGATAATTTGGATTCATTGAGGAGGTACTAGAGTGTTCCCGTTCATTATATATATATACTTGTAAAGAGTTGATCGATTGGTCATAAATTCTCTAGATAGATGCATGATGTAGGGTGTGATGACTTTATGAAGTATCGATATCTCGTAATAGAACGAGCTTCGGGTTTTCTTTTTGTGATCATATAACGCCCTCCATGATGCATCTTTACACTAGAAGAAACTGTTTAAAACTGGTTCTTTATGTAAGTAAATTCCATTGTGAATTGAGTGGTAACTTTATTCGTCAGAATCAGACTCAAGGAGTAGCGTTTGATCATTTCCCATGGAGCTTGATATTTGCTTTTATTGGTGAGATTTATCATCGTCTTTTTCGAAATTTTCTACCTTTACGGTGTCACCCTATATATAGATCGATATATCATCATATCTAGTCGTATAACGTTCTCATGTTTTGCTGAGACGTCATAGCTAAGCTAGCTTGCAGTCTTCGTTTTGGGCGTTTGGTATATATACGAGACAAATTTCATATCTGTTGGGTTTTTCATGAGGTTAAAGAAAGGTAATTAATACTTTTTGGATATCGATCTCTGTTCCCCCCCCTTTCCCCCATTGATTATATATATATAATATTGCAGATATAGCGAGGCTAGATATATATATGGTATTAAATATAGTTTTTTATGTAATTGTGATCAGGTGACATCTTGGTCCATTTCCGTGCGGTTTTCTTCACAGAGTTGATTTGAATTATATATATATATATTCTGAGATATATTATAATATTATCGCGATAAGATTTCATCGAATGATAATATAATTTTGCTATTGACGTTCATGAATTCAGTCGGGTATATCGTTGAACATTATCCTTCAGGAATTTTCCGTCTTTGAAAAAATCCATATATCAAGTATCGCCTGTCGGTTTAGAGATATGGCGGCGTAAAAGATGGTAGCGACTGTCTTTGATTGATGATTGTACGTCTGCTTCCTCTAACTAGGTGGATATCCGGATTCGTACTGTCCATATTTTAGTTATTAATTCGATGACATTTTACAATTAAACTGCAATACGGTGAGATTTTCGTGTGTCTTGAGCCGAAAAGCTCGATACTCTGCATTTAGATCCCCCGGCTCTAATTCAAAATTGCGTTTAGTTATTAATATATATATATAATCATTGTTCGAGCTCGCAAGCTGGATCCATGAATTCTTCTGCTCTTTTTTTTTTTTGTGTCCAGCTGTATAGTTATAATTAATGGTTATAATATTGAAATATAAATGTAGTTTCGTTCATGGAACTGGAAACATAGAAATGTAAAGGGGGGGCTAGGCTAAGGCTTTTAGATTTTAAATTTATCGTCGTCATAGCCTGGTTTGTTCCCGCTTGCTTATCCGCATTGATCCCCTTAATATCTATGGCGGCCACCACCGGTCGACCTCGAATTAAGTATGCTTGAGGTTCCGGTTTCTGTATGCTAGAGCTCAATATATTGCATAGCTGGGATTGTCAGCTTTCTGGTCTAGCTGGGTGTATCTCAGTACTTGACGTATATATAACCACAATAGAATGTCGATTGTTATGCATCATTAAGAGACGGGATGGGAACGGACTGCTGTTTCGGATGGCGTTTCATATATTTAGTGGGATATAAATTCAAATGATATAGTATATATACACAGCAGTACATGTACATTTCATGGTTCATCCGGTCCATGACTCTGATGCGTATATAGTGAACATAGCAGCGGATGGTAATAGTCTTTGGATAGGGGATATGGCTTGACAATATGACAAATGTTAATGTAATATGATAGAATAAATCATGATAGCCTCGACGTCATGGTCCACTGGTTTAATTCGGAGTACCAAGTCGTCGATGAGCGCTCATGAGCTGATGACCATTGCATTGTTATCTTATCTTTTCTAGCCTGATAAGGTATATGAGGTATACGGTATGGGGAGGCGATAAATTATGCTTGCTGTATGGGAAGTTTGCATTACATTAGGATGGGAGAAGTTTCTCATGTTTGGGCTAGCCATGTATGTGCGAAATTCCGGGGGGAGTGGGGGTATAGTATATATGTAGAACATCGAGTTGGTGTAGAGCATGTTTTGATGATAGTTCTGGAATGTGAATACGTCTGAATATCATTGTACACCGATTTATACCCGTTCAGGTATACCAGGGAAGATCATTTCTCCAGTATTTTATCGAGCATTGCCAACTCAGCCGATGACTGAAGTTCTTGTACAAATTTAGTTGTGTTTCATGACTGGCGATGAACAGTTGATATAGTAGTATAATACTTTTTGATAACCATATATGTGTAGCGTAAGCTTCAAAATCGAAAGTTTCTTACGACATCTTATTCTCTGAGCTCGAGAATTCGGATGCACGATTCTACTGAAGTCGATTTATATATAACACATAGCTGTGTCGATTCACATCTATATGCATTGGCCTCTCTAGATAGTACCAAGAAGCTGGTATATCCGTTTAGTCTTTACACTAGTAACATTCGTTGATCGTATTTGAGATGGAACTTATTTTCTGCGTTTTGGTCCCATTTGGGAAACCGTATTCGGGTTAGGGGGTCATTTAAGCTGTTCCATAGCTTTATTTCTTTAGTCGTCTCTGTATCAATAAAATGTGTAGAGGCATTTCCAGCTTTGGATGTATATTAGTCATAGGGTGCGCATGCACAGTGCGTCGAGATTCTAATAGTAAAAAAAAATCTAGCTTCGAATCCAAAAAGAATCTTGATATTGTCCACATGGTGTATGCGGTGCTGAGTATTGCACTAATAGTATTGCCATGTCATATACAATGGCTCTTGGGTGACTGTGGGAGAATAGTGGCGCTGGGTTTATATAGAATAGTTGAATATCTTGGTTTCATATAGCGAGATCTGAGTTTTTGCCTAATATAATCACATATATTCAAGCTTAAACCATTTTACAAATGTGAAAGCCTTGAAGTCTCATGATGACAGGCTTTTTAGGTAGATTGCTGAATGTGAATGCTGCTAAGGGTAGTTGGGCGCTTGCGCTGCTTGCGCAGTTTCTTTCGCTTTGCGAGTCTCAGTACATATAGCACCCTCTTGGCTCTCTTTAAAGATGTGGTACTTTCGCTAGAATTTCCACAGTTAGCGTGTCTTCTGAGTATTCTGGTAGGTCTCTGTAGCCAAAGTCGTACCGAGCCTCTCCATATTCGATATTGTAGTTTAGTTCATGAAGAGGTGGATATATATATATATATATATATATATGAGATGTCATGGCAAATATCATCGCTGTTTGATCATAATGTGAGCAAGGTATTGCTCAGTGTGATCCTGTGATGAAGTTGGTGACGAAATAAGCTGTATAGGAAGCTAGTGATCTCGTGATAATAATGTGATGTAGATTTGCTTGGCTAGAACTATGTTCCCAAAGCACAGTCTTGTAACTAAACTAGGGCTGGCGGCCGTACCCGAAGCATATGTGTTCCTTTGAAAACACGTTTTTCAAATAGTATGTTTAGCCCTCTAGCCCATATGGCATGTGGTGTAGGTGGAGAAATGGCTGGTGTAGAGCGTATATAATAATCTTATTGTGACGATGAGAGATATCATGTTGAATTGAAACCTTTGATATTGCTATATTGTTAATAAGAGTTTTGAATCTGTTGCTTGAGAGCTTTGAAGAGAATTCTAACATACCTGGATCGGTCTCGTAGTGAGTAACCAACTATACGTCTTACATCCCCGGAGAGTTGGGAAGTTATACATATTCATATATAGAAAAAGGCTATCAAGAGGCATAGCTGCTTGCTGTCTTCTTCTGGTGACTAGGTTATAGCTTGGCTGTGTGATATTAAGAGAGAAAGAAAGGAAGTGAGAGTGGATTATGGTTGTTTGCAGGTTTATATAGTTGGCTGGATATCATATGGAAATCAAGACAGGATTCTAGAACATACTCTGGAGAGCCATCAAACAAACGATTCTATGTAGTTACTAGCATATATTTTTTGTCATGGAATATGATGGTACCAACAACTTCAATTCACTCTTATAACTAGAATACTAGCGGTGTTTCCAGCAGCGTTAACATGGGTCTATTGCATTCTAGAATGGAACACTAAGGAAGAGTATCGCAGCAACCGGAATTGCGTTGTTGGATGTTGTATTTACCAAATTGTGAAAACCGAGGATAGCCGCCATGATATGATTCGGTGGTTCCCTTCTCTTCGCGATGCCACTTCGTCATGGAAGCTGAAGAAATAGTGAATAAAATGGCCGATGGAGAGCGAAATGGGTGAAACTTCTATAATTTTGGTCGGTGTTACATGGTCCCACTCCCCAGGTCCGAAACCCAGGGTTAAGCTCATCCAACCATAACGATACCGGCCGGTAACCGGTTACAGCAGTCCCAGTCGGTTATCTTTTAAGCAGCTTGCCCCGTTCGCCGAATCGCAGAGCAGACATTATAATATCCCCTGCTGTGACGCACATGCCCATCCAAATTTCCGTTCTTCACATGGCCGCACATTAAAGAACCTCGAATTCTCTAGCCATTACCAGTTCTTCAACTTATTACTACAGTCCTCCCGACCTCTAACGACAAAAGTGATGCATCGTGTCATATTATAGTATTGAAAGGTTAAATTCGATCGCAAAATGGCTTCGAAACGGGCAGTTCGTCTTGTGTGCAAGGACCTTCGGGCTTCGAATCCAAACACTTTCGTTTCGCGAGCTTCAATTCTCTCAACCGCCTCCACAACATCTTCCTTTCTCACCCGACCATCCAACTCTGCCTTTAATCACCGCAGGGCTTCCGGGACTCCAGCACGATTTATACAAACCCGCTTCTTCACAAACTCTCCCCGACGCCAATCGCCCCAGGAAGAAGAAAATGACGAACTTGCCGAGATTCTCTCGCAACCTCGCGAATCCGATACAGTAGACGTCTGCATCGTCGGCGGGGGTCCTGCTGGTCTGGCAGCCGCCATCCGTCTCAAACAACTCGCCAATGATGCCGGCAATGAGGACTTTCGAGTCCTTCTGCTTGAAAAAGCAGGCGATATGGGCGCACACACCGTTTCCGGGGCTGTCATTGAACCGCACGTTCTGAACGAATTGTTCCCGGACTGGTTATCGGAGGATAATCCGAATAAGTTTATGTGGGCGACAGAGTGTACCGGTGACAAGATGAGGTTCCTGACAAAGAATATGGCCATACCGTTACCCGAACCGCCGCAGATGAAGAATCATGGGAACTACATTGTTAGTTTGAATGAATTGGTCAAATGGCTAGCCGAACGAGCTGAAGAGTTGGGGGTGGAGATATTTCCTGGCTTCGCTGCTTCGGAGGTTATTTATAATTCTGATGGCTCTGTGAAGGGTGTGGCTACGAACGATCTGGGGATTGGGAGGGATGGAAAGCCAAAGGAGAGCTTTGAACGTGGCATGGAGTTTCATGCAAGAGTTACATTGTTCGCGGAAGGGTGTCATGGGAGTTTGACGAAGAAATTGTCTAAAAAATTCGATCTGAGGAAGGATTCGGAGCCACAGACTTATGGACTGGGTGTGAAGGAAGTATGGGAGATTCAGCCGGAGAAATTCAAAAAGGGAGAAGTTGTTCACACAATGGGTTGGCCGTTACCGAGGGATACTTACGGTGGAGCGTGGTTATATCATTTTGGCGAGAACATGGTGAGCATTGGTATGGTGGTCGGGTTGGATTATCCGAATCCGTATCTGTCACCTTACCAGGAATTCCAAAGAATGAAGCACCATCCTATATTCAAAGATGTATTGGAAGGCGGAACCTGCATTTCGTACGCAGCGAGAGCTCTAAACGAGGGCGGTTTCCAGGTAAGCTGCAGCAGCTAACATCTTACCAAGTTGACTTTAACTGAACTTAAAACTAGTCGATACCTAAACTTGTATTCCCAGGAGGTGCTCTTATCGGTGACACCGCCGGATTTCTGAATCTTCCAAAGATCAAAGGCACTCACACTTCTATGAAATCGGGAATATTGGCCGCTGAGGCAACCTACTCTGCTCTCACCGAATCGAGCGACACCGAAAGCGCTGTCGTCCTCGATTCATACGTCGAAGCCATCAAGAATTCGTCGATATACAAGGAACTCAAAGAAGTACGAAACATGCGACCAGCTTTCCATACACCCCTAGGTCTCTACGGTGGAGTGTTATACTCTGGTATTGAAGCATTCCTGTTCAGAGGCAAGGTTCCCTGGACGCTACATCATCCAGGACCTGACTGGCAGGGAACAAGACCTGCATCGGAATTTCAGAAAATAGAGTACCCGAAACCGGATGGGAAGTTAAGCTTTGACATTTTGACCTCTGTGAGCCGAACGGGAACAAACCACGAAGAAGACCAACCGGTGCATTTGCAAGTGAAGGATTGGGACAAGCATGCCGAGAAGGAGTGGCCGAGGTTTAAGGGATTAGAAAATAGATTTTGCCCCGCTGGAGTTTATGAATATGTTGAGGATGAGACGAAGAAGATCGGGGTTAGATTCCAAATTGTAAGTTTTTTTCTAGCTGCTATGGAGACTTTCTATAAAGGAAGTAGACGGGACTAATATCTATGGCTGTGGGACATAGAATGCTCAAAACTGTATTCATTGCAAGACATGCGATATCAAGGCGCCATCACAAGATATTAACTGGCAGACTCCACAGGGAGGTGAAGGACCAAAGTACAGCCTCACATGAGGTAGGGTAAAAGGTATAGAGGCTTATATCGGTCTTTGACGAAGAAGACAAAGGGTTTGTTTACGACAGATGCATCCCCCGAAGTCATCTGTATTAGCTTGCGAGATAATTTTGTATTTTATCCACAACATCTATCTAGTGAAATATATATATTGTATACTAAAAAGGACTGCGGCATACAAAATCTCTGCTTTTTGTCGTTGACAATAGTCTCGTTGCCAGCGTTGACAACACAACATGTCAGTTGCATTTTGTCGTCTGGATAATCGCCATGTAGCGCGTATCAGTCGGTGAGAAGCTATTATGGTTGTGAACCAGTCACTTGGCCAACCCATTATTTTGCGCATCGGGCCTGTTTTACTATAGCAACCTTTCACCAGATAAAATTGGACTATTATTATTATACTTCTGAAAGTTTATTATTTATTAATCTTGTTGTCAAGAAGCTCAGCGAAAGACTATTTATATTCTCAGGGTTGGTTTAGTTTTATCTTTCTCTTTCTTCCACATCTTACTTGTATCTTAGCCTCAATATGAATATACAAGTTTACAACCTTCATTACCCCCCAGCAATATCACAAGTATTAGTGCTAGTGATTTCATTTGGCGCGGTTTGTGTGGAACAAATACGCGTAGGACAAAACGGACAAGTCCGTGGATGAGTAGGGTGTTGTAGGCCCTGGATTGGCAACGGCTACACAGTCAATCCATTCTAACCCCTCAGTAAGTATACCAATTCTATGATCAAAGTTCCCTGGTTTAGTAGCTTATAAGTTCGGTTCAAAAAACTCTCCTAAAATTTTAAGTCTAGCGCCTTAGTCAATAAGAGTACTTCCATAGACCTGGCCGCCAATAGTTATCGATCAAAATATATATTTACAAAATAAAGCCGATTAGTTCAAGCAGGCTTATAAAGATCGCCCGAGAATGATTTTGGTCGAAAGCGACATCCTCTCTTCCTCATATTCTTCCAAACCACTCAAAATACACAAATTCAATTATCATTTTTTTACCGCTCGATGTTCTATATATTAAACTATACGACCCAGGGGATGGGAGGGGCGAAGAGAATAGTCCAATGGACAATCCGCAGCCAAGCCCCAATTCTCTCACTACATCGCAAAGGCTTTATGTAGGGATGGCACAGGTTCGCGGAAATCTCCTAGCGCAACTAGCGCAAAGCGTTTTTGATAAAGTCAATTCAGGTATGTACTCAAATCGAAAATTCAGTGCAAATGGCCCTGAATGGGATACTAGAGTGGCCAATTTGTAAAAGAATACACGGATATATAATGCCGTGGAAATTTGGTATAACAAGTGCTAACCATGTTAATCATTTCTTAATAGAAGCTCCAGAAACTTCGGGTCTTTACGCCAAAGGCGATTAAGGTCACCCTTATACCGGGGACCATTTTCGCTATTACTGGAGGGTCCATTGTCCTGGTCTTCAGATTGACTGCGTCCAAAGAGGGAAAATGGACAAGTATTATATTTTCGGTACTGGAAATCACAATTTTCATTAGGGGATTGGTTGGTGCTGCATGTTATGAACACAACTTGGGCGGACTCGGATGGGCTTGGTCTCGAAACCAAACCCTCCCAAAAACACGGTGGGCCGGGCTCATCAAATATTTAGGCGGGATTGGGTTGAGCGCCGCCGCTTCGGCTATCATATTTCTTTGGGGATATCCACGCCACTCTCCCCTTCGGCGCTGGCTCTTTTTATACCCCTTTTGTCTCTTTGCCGTGTTTTATTTTTCTTTCCCTCTCCTACGAGGCCTTTTTGACCAGTTACCGTTCGGTTCTATTTCTTTGTTTCGCAAGTCAGATGCCGTCCTGGTCCCGCAAAAGGCTATTTGTGGAATTTAACCCTTTTTTTTGAAAGTCTAGAATACCAATTGTACTTTGTGACACATGTCGAGGATTGGTTTTCGATGTCTCGGATAAGATTTAGATTATAAAATTGGAAGCTGGGCAGATGATGGCTCGACAGGGTATACTGTATTGGTCTGTATTTAGTTTATAGATTATTCTAGGAGATTATATAATCACAAGAGAAGAGTGAAGATACATTTTACACCCCAAACTTTTGATTGCTTCTGTTTAATACATTTAAGAACCTTTATTGGGTTCAAGTCTAAGCAAATAATTAGCAAGCTAGTAAATTATAAAAGCTGATGGGCTAGAAACGAGACTAGTCAAATATATAATTTGTGAAATATGCAATCTACACAAACCCTATTCACACCCGATTTTCTGTAATAGTGGAAATTAAAACAAATGACCAAATCCGCATCGCCATTGAAACCAATGTTACAATTAAATGCTTCTAGACTGCAAATTGGACCTGTTGTGATCTGTTGTTGTTTCTGTTGCATTTTTTTTGCCCGCAGCGGCAATTTAGTTGTGGCTGTGAATCTTCCCAATTGAGCGCCGACAGCTTAAGCGCTTGGAGGAAGCCGTAATCTTAATCCCGCATGTTGATAATTATAGATGCATAGAGAAATGTCAACAGAAGCAGATAACTAGGCACAATACCCCCTTTGAAAATATCCCACCGTTTTGTAACCCTTTTGTACCTTACTTGAATCGTTAGATATATAAAACCTACTAGAATTCGAATATCCCTAGACAATGCCGCGCATGTCGCCAGATCCAGCAACTTTGGCCATGATGGCTCCGCATTCGTCTAAAAAGCGTCAGCGAGAAACACATAAAAAATCTAGATCGAGGCAGCTTGCCTCCCCGCTTTTCCCCACGTCATCTAATCGTAAGGAAAAAACGTATCTGATGGATCGTAGCATACATAATCAAGTAGCCATGCAAACTGATCAAATGTGACGAATGGATACACAGGAACAAGACCATCTGCAAACTCAAACGGAAGTCCAGTAGTCCATCTAACGCCCGGACACTCCCCTCGCGCCCAAACACACGAACGAGCCTCCAGCAGTAACCCAAGCCACAAAGATCGGGATAGCAGCGATAGCGCCACCGTTTCCACCGGCGTACACAACTCGAATGACGACTTTGCGAAACAAATTTGGGGCCTCTTCGAACAAATAGATAATCTGAGTAGTTCGCTTACGAGCACTTACGAAGCAGAGAGAAAGGCGCGAAGGGAAGCACATGAAGCTACGCAGAGTAAGATACAGGGAATGTTGGAGGTTTTGGGGCGATTGGCGGGTGATTATGCACAGATGAAACGGAGGGAACGAATGGGGATTCTTCAGTTGGGGCTTTTTGGAGAAGCGGCATTGGTCAGTCCTGGCAAAGGTGTTTATGATCACCGTGAGAATCATGAAATAGGTGCTGGCGCACATGGTGGTGGTGGTGGTGGTGGTGGTGAAGATGCAGAAATGGAGGATCTGGTAGTTGAGGATTCGCAACCGTCATACGGTGAAAGCGCGGAAACCCTTCTTCAAGATTCACAGGCTACGGAAGAACCAACCGAAGAGGATACCGAGGATGATTCCGGTCCCGTCATGAATAGAAGGAAGAGGCAGATGATACGAAAAGGAAAAATGCCCCAAAGACTTGATTTAACAAGCCAACCGGAAAAGGACGAAGAAAATATAGAGGGCGAGGGAGAAGTATCGGAACTATACTCCCTTCGAGCTCTTCAAAGATCACTTGAACTTGGAACTCGGCATAAAAAACACCAGCCAGATTATCGTCTCGTACCGTCCCTAGATTCAAAAAAAGGAGGACAAAGGGCAGGACCTGGATACCAACAAGATAGTATGGATAGCCAAGACATAAATTATTTCGCTATCCCTCCCAATCCTGAGGAAGAAGAAGATGACACCTACAGAGACACACCACTTACGACACCTGACAGAGAAATGGCTGAACAAGAGATGGTACACCAGGAGGAAGCATTGTATAATGACTTTGATTCGCCGCAGCCTAGGTCGAGAAGGCCACAACGTACAGGTGCGAATGTGAGCAATTACTATGATATGGAAAGATATGTTATCCCTGGCGAAGAATCCACGAATATGTCACCGGCAGAGCGAAATGGCAAGGGCAGAGCGACTGCCAGTGGTTCGTTACAGTCACCGAGACAAAGAAACTACAATGGCGGAAACCATTTAAAACCCAGCATCGATATTATGGAAAAAGTACGAGTTGGGAGTGCAAAAAAGCAAGGCAAACAACCGTCTGTGGAGCTAGGAGACGAGGTTATCATTCTAGGGTCAAGGAGTAAATGAGTTTGCTTGAAAGGGATGGTGGTAATATATAATGATATTTATCCATTCTGAGATGTAATTCACATACAACTTAGAAGATATACAGATACACCATTTCCGTATCAACGTCGCCAATCTAAAATACTCAATAGATTGGCCTTTGTTATTAAGAATCGGTCTAAATTGAGATGTCTTTGGGCCGATGATTCTCATGAGACTTCGTAATCTTGAGACTGGCATTGTTTCCCGCTGGTTTTCTTCAGTTTCGCTAGTTGCATATAATAACTTTTGATATCGTATATTTCGAGCCAATTTCCTGTTGGATTCGAGAAACTGAAGGGTCAGACAGTCGAAAGTTGTCTTATACCGGAGCAATACGTACGTGGCTTGGTCGGAGCGACAGAAACATCCACAAGTTCACCAGAAAATGGAATATCAAATCGGATAACCGGCATCTTCGGTTTTTATATATATATTCGATAGCAAACACGCTGCGGTTTAGATTTAAGAACACGACCAAAGAACAGATTCAGATTTGAGTCCCTGACCTGAAACGGTCTCTCATGACGTACTTTGACATGTAGATAGGCTGTTTTGGGGGATTGAAACCGGGTGTACTTACTCCACTGGGTTTGGTTCCCAATTGACCCTGTTTGAGGACCGTCTGGTCGCGGGTGCACTTGCAACAAGAATCGTCGAGCTATTTATTGCTGTAACTCTCCTCGAAATTATACAACGTCTGGCAACGCAGAAAGAACAAGACATCTCGAAGGCGGCCAAACTTCGCATTAGCATTCGCGCGGGATTACATTTCCGACTTGGCGGTTTCCAGAACGGAATAGATTCAGACATGATAGAAGCTTGTTTATTCTATATAAGGCGTCGTCCACCCGGGACTTGCTAATAATCCTTCCACACTCATCCTCATATACCACTGCCCATCCATACTTTCCCTTTGGTAAATTCTCCGTGGCAGGCCCACTCTGCAAACTTCACTTCTTAATCTAACCCGAGGCCGGACCTCATTTTCAAAGTATATTTTTTTAAAAATCTTGACTGTGTAAAGACCATTTAAGTATATATAATTCGTTTAGATAGTTTTAAAGAACCTGTAAGTCAAGATGAAGCTCACCGAAACCCTCGCTGCTGCCATCCTCCTCGTGGCCTCTACCGTCTCTGCCGCCCCAGCTCCCCAGGCTCCCAGACCACAAACCGTAGGCGGACTCCCGCAATGTCCCAAAGGCTACTTTGTGGCCTTCAACGCCCCAGGACAAGAAAAAGTCTCCTGTATGCCTCTCAGCCAGCTCCCCAGACCAGGTGGCACCCGACGTCGTGGCATTAACGCCAGCCCGATCCACTACAACTTTGATAAACGCCAAACCGCGACACCAGCGAATACTACTACTATTACTACTCCAGAGGAGATAAAACCAAGATTAAGCCCTAAGGAACACGCCCTCAAGCGTGCCAAATTCCATAACGCCACCGCAGCCGAGATCACCTTCCTAAACTCCGTCGACGATGCAACCTACGAAAAGATGGCAAAGAACAGTATAGCACTCTACCAAGCAACCAAAGCACTATGGTCCAAAACCCTCCCGCAGCTCTCATCCCTCCCCACCCCGATTGCGGGAAACGATACCCGTCACCATCGCGGCGGTATGCATAAGCAAGAGCACACGCCTGGTGAGAAACTATCCGCCAAGAGTCGGTTCATACGGTTCGCGAAAAAACAAAAGGGGGTATCAGATGATGCTCTGGCAAAGTTGGACGCAACGCCCGATGCCACTTTCGATGCGTTGAAGGAGTTGAAGATGAAGGATAGATTTGTAAAGGAAGCGACGATGGTCGGGTTGACTGATCTGTCCAATTGGTTTCAGGAGACGGTTCCCGCCCCGCTGTTTGAAGAACTGGACCAGTTGCAGACTAAAGTTAGAAATGCGAGGAAGGACATGAGGGCGTTGAAGAAGCCGACTATCTAAATTGATGGTAATATTCACAAGATAGGAATGATGATTCGTAAATGAAACTTACTAGTAATACTAGAATATATATATATCATGATAATTTAACGTTTGTCTTCCAAAGGAAACCTTATGATTTTCGAATACTACAACTTGTGAATTTGATACAAAAGATTACTTTCGGATAAGGCGGTAAATAAACATCTTGAACTCCCTTTTGAATGATGATCGAAAAAGTGTCGATAAGAAGAAGAAAATCGTATTTTACAAATATTAAAAATATCTAGTAAAGCAAAAGCACTAGTATAAATTATCGAAGAAAATTTGGTTGACATAAATACATGAATAGATAAAACTTTTGAGATTTTCGAATAGAGTTGCTTGGGATATATTACAACATCTAATCCAGGAAGAGTGGTTTCGTGAATAATGAGATGGCGTGTTTGGCGGGTTATCGATTGAAGAAAGGGATTCGTAGACATCATAAAATAGAGTGGGGAATAGAGATAAAGAGATAGGCGGGAGGGAAAAGACGAAGGAAATTCAGGAAAAGTGATATGGGTGGTAGAATCGTACTTTGTGAAAAGATATGTACGAGTCGTCTTGTACACATACACACGCGCCGAGTTGGGATAAGAGACGAAAGGAGGGATGTATATGTCTAGAAAAGAGGTGGGTTACATGTGAAGACCGGAAGACAGAGTAAAGTAATTATGTCCTCTGGAAATATTTTGAGTCTGAGGGATGAACACATTGCGCGTTCAGGTTGAATAGACATCTCGTCTGAGCTGAGATGCACAAAAGGAAAGTAGACTATGTAATGTAAAAGGAAAAAAGAAGAAGAATATACAAGTGAAGAAAAAAGACATTAAAATCTTTTACCATTACTTTTGAACACCCGTCATGAAGTACCGTGAACATAACAGACATACGCGCGTAAGAGTTGGCAGGCTTACACGAGAACAAACCCCACTCAACGAACGGCGAAAAAAGGAACGAACAAAGGTTTCAAGGAAGAACCCCAGCAGAATGCTAAAGAGACCAAACAAAAAGAGATATATGCTGCCTGGGTTGGGCAAAAAATACGAACAATGTTGAGGACCTCGCTTTGGATATATGGATGCGCGAAAGCCGTTAGGAGAAAAGACCCTCTAGTTGAAAACCCGAGAACATATGATCAAAACCCAAAAAACTCATGGCCCATATAAAAACTTGAACGTCACAAAACTCCGGGATATAGTTTTGGTCATGAACAATAACAACAAGAGAAAGAAAAACGGTCGGACGTGATGTTGGAATATCTAAAGATGGTTTAAAGGGGTGAGCAAAAATTCAAAGTTGTATTAGATATGATCGATTAACTTTTGGGAATATGATTTTTTTCTTTTCTTTTCAAATTAGGGACCGTAGCCTACAGCTGCGGACTGTGATTGACATGGGCGAAGAGTGCATCGAAGAGTTTTTCGATCTAGACCAATCAGTTAGCGTTCTGCCGTATTTTCATAGTTTCTTGGGAAATTACCTCTGGCGCAGCCTTAATAAAGCTAAGATTCCAGAACTCGTAGCTTGGGTTCTTCAGTAGCTCTAATAGCGTAATTATCAACCCCCATGGGTGCGGCCTATGTACAATGAGGCGCTCTAGGAGAACGCGTGTGATTTGTTGCCGGATATCGAGTTCGTATAGAGTGCCTTTGACGTGGCCGAAGAGTGAAAGCAAGGTGCAGCTGAAAAAGTGAGTGTGGCTGTTCGGGTAGCGCAGTTGGTTGGCCATGGCCCCCAAGAAATAGTATCGAGCTGTGAAAATATTAGCAAAGAACCAAGAAGCAATTTGGGATCAAAGTAATACAAACCTTCAGGGTTGAATGTCTGCGCAAGCTCGAACAAGAAAGTAGTGTGGGGGGAGTGTGGGATAAATGCTGCAGTTCCTCTCTTCTCTCCGACCGTAATCGCGTGCATAACGACGTAGATGACCAGACTATTAAGCGAGTAGTCATCGACGGTGACTCGATCAAAGCCAGGCGATTTTAAGATCATTTTGGATGCGACAAGATTAATATCCGCTTCCTTGGATCCCTCAGTTAGACATCTGTCGACGGCTTCCTTGATTTCAAGGCCAGCGAGACGCTCTCCAAATGTATGTGGAAGAGCGATCTTGGGCGGCTTGCGAATCTCTGGCAACCTATCCACTTTAAGCCCGTGCGTGAATGGATCCGGCAATTCTTTCGAGCCAATCGGGAACGCACTTAATATGAGGTTCCGAAGCTGCGTACAATTGGGGGGGATGGCGGCGCATATCGAATTATGATATTCGGCTAAAAAGTCGGGGAAGTCATGGTGAAGTACAAGGAGGAAGCGGAGAACACCTCTATAGAAGTGTAGAATCTCATCTACTAGATCGGGGGACTTGACTAGACCACCCAAGTAACGTAAGAGCCTCTCAAGGACGCGTTCGTAAAGGTTCCACCCTTCATCATCAACGATTGCAATCATTTTGGGGACGAATAAGCGGTGAGCAACAAGGCTGGCCCATGCGAAAGCGAATGCAGGATAATACATAGGCTGTAAGGCCATAATCAGATCACTAATTGTATGTTAGCATTGCGAAGTTTCAACTATTCGCTTAGATATTATGAGGAAAACTTACTAGAACGCTAACATTATTGGTCGTTGGTATTCTTCGAGTTGACCCTCCACTTCGTGCCACTCACAAAGGAGACTAGAGAATAGTCTATAAAAGACTTTCTGATTGAAAACAGCCCCGTTCATGAGTTCGTGTTGGTGATTGAAAACTAGTATGATGACGGAAAATATTCCTTTAAGGTATTCGGCTTTATTTGCACCATCGCTGTCAGATTCCTCAAGGTGATACTTGGCCAGTAATATTATCAACTTGGCCAAACTATCCACTTGGTTGTAAACGCTGTTAAAGGTTGGCTCCTCAGCTGTGGTGATCTCCTTTTCGTGATGCTCAATAGCAGTCTCAACACTAGTCCGGAAGAATAGCGAAGCAGTAACTTGATCTTCGAGCGTCTTCTCGTGGTAGAGTTGGGAAATAAATGCGGCAAAATTTTTCTCCGTGGTCGAAGGGTGGTCACAGAGTTGAACCCATTCTTCGAAGATGTAGGCAAGTTGATCCCGCAAGGTAACTTCCTCGGAAGGCTGCTCTTCCTCTGGCGGGGGTGGGGGCATTTCAAAAGTTTGAAGATCTTGAAGGAGTGCACGGCCCACTGTGTTTTGAGGGTCTTGTTGAACGAAGTGAATAAGCTTGTCCAAGCTAGACGCGAAGTCAGAACGGAGGGCGATTGGATCTGATCCAATGACAATTTCTCGAATAAGACTGGAAAGAAATTCAATTGCTCCAGCTTTTCTATTCTCAATAGCGCGGGCAATGGAGACGTCGAGCATATTAAGTGTGATTAGGCGACTGCGGATAAGCAAGATTGTGACGGGCAGGTGAAACAATTGCTAGAAGAGAATGTTAACTAGGGTAGTTGTGGGAATGATGAGTTCAACTCGACATACCTCATTGTCTTGTGAGACAAGCACCGCCATTACCTCTTGGGCAGTGTTCTGGGACAACTGGCAAAGTTTCTCAAGCAGGAAAACATAGGTTTCGGCCTCAATAGCTGTTTCTGCTTGACTGTAGAGCAACCTGCAAAGGTTACCGGCCAACGCCATACAGAGATTATCCATAAATGGCGAGCCAGCGGCCAAACGCACAAAATCGTTCATCAAAGTCTTTAGGTGACTGCTTTCAGGGAGATCTACGAGTGATTCTGCAGACACCTCTTTCAAAAGAACGCTAATCTCATTTAAAAGCTCCTGGAGCGATATCAGTATTGGCGGAAGAGACGTTGACTTGGACTTACAATACTTACAAACATACGATCCCTGGTTGTCTTGAACATCTCACCAGGGCTTTGAGCAGGCCGAGATACAATAGCTGGAGGAGGCAGCAGGGCTTGTCGTTGTTGGGGTTGCGGTTGCGGTTGCTGCTGCTGCTGCTGCTGCTGTTGTTGTTGGGCAAGCGCAAGGTTCTGGTGGGTAAGGGGAACAGGAGAAGGTCCTTCGCTAGCTTGGCCAATTGGGGCGAAGTCGCTGATCACCTCTTGCGACATGCGGGCGGCCGCGATAGCATCCCCAGATGCGCGTGGCATGCGCGAAAAATCATCGTATACATTGAGTTGGGTTGGCGAAAGGCCTCCGGGTTTGAGACGGAATGGTTCAGGTAGAGAAACGGTGTAACGTGGCATGGCAGGGTCAGTAAATGGTTGGCCATTTTGTCGACTGCGCTCACGGTGCAGCCTGCGCACTGCATATGCTTGCTGTAGATTGTCATCAATTTCAGGCATAGCTTTCTCCTGAGCCGCTCTTTCAATCACGGCAGAGGCGAGCTCTAGATTGTCGTTTACGATTACTAGGATAGCCTGATCTGCGAACGACGGTTCGGGGTAACCATTTGAGGCGAGGAGTTGTCGGATGTGATTAGACATGCTCATTCGTAGAGGTTCCTTGCAAGTAACAAGGGCGAGGCTTCCGGCCATCGTTTGTACCATACTATGGGCAGCCTTTCTCATCTTGTCCTCGTTCGGCTCGGTCGCGAAGTCTTTCAATATCAGTTGGCTTGTTGAAATAGCGGCGATGGTAACGGAGCGCTCAACAACGGGAGACATTATTTCTCGGATGGCGCGTTCTATCGCAGCAGTAAGAATGCTCCTGATCTTTGGATGTTGCCCGAAACCATTGAGAGTATTGTTGATAACAATTTGGCTGTGGAGGTCGGAAAGAAGAGAGTTGATGGGGATGTCTGAGAAACGGTCAGCGCGGTCGTCTCGAGGAAACATCATTCCACCGTAATCACCTATAGGATCGATCGGCTCAGTCTCATCTTGGAGTGGTGGTCGATCTCGAATCTCAGTGGATGCATCCACATTCTTGATGTCAGTCCCAAGTGCTTTGCAAAGAACTTCAATTTCGAACTTGAGATTGAGCTTCAGATCGGCGAATCGATATAACTCGGCGAGTAAACGAAGGATTGCCATGGTCCAAGGATTTGGTGGCTTGAAAACTGAGGATTTGCTAGCTTGTTCGAGCACTTTGCACGTAAAAGGTAGAGCAACCAGAAGCCGTTTTGTATCATAAGCATCGATTAGGAGCTCTTTGAAACCTATGATTTTGTGTTTGATGGGCTTGTCTTTGGCAAGGGTTAGGCCTCCCAGCCAGATTCCAAGATGCTTTAGATGAGCACGATCAGGCGCAGAATGGGCTGTGTTCTCGTTGTTAAGGAGATTAAACGCATTCCGGTACGTCTCGTGTAGAACTTCGGCTTCCAGCATTCTGCTGCTAAGGCCATCGAGAAAATCAATGTAAAGTTTGTGATTGTTGGGCTCTAGTTTGGCTCGCTGGACTACGAGGTAATCCGCGAACCATCTGTATGCCTTTTCATTCATACAGCTCTGGAATTCTTTGAGTTTGACGTCGAGGTTTGAGGCCGTTAGATTGTTAACAATGAAAAGAACTTTATCCCGAACACGTTCGACAGGCTCTTCATAAGAGTCCTCATCCTGAGGTGATCTGTCGAGTTTCAGGCCTTTAAAAGCAGCTGCCGGCTGAGGAGTCAATACTGGTTCGATGGCCCCGTTCGTCAAGCCCGGTGCAGGGAAAGCTATTTGTTCCCCATCGGCATCCATGTCGCTCAAGGCGGTCTGACCATCTCCAGAAGAAACAACCCGCATGGCAATTTCCATGATATCAGTATTCTGCAGACCTGGTATAGTTGTAAGATGTTGACAGAATCCGCGCCATTCCTGCAGTCTCTTGGGGAAATGCTTGAGCGCCTGAAGACCGAATTTGTACATGTTGTCCTTTGGAGGATGCTTTTTAACAGCATCCAAAACCATTCCTAACGCCACATTTAAGGCCAATCCTTCCAGCAAGTGGTACTCTATGAGACTACCGAAGAGAACCGAAGTAGTTGCGAGCGGCTCGATAGGGTAGGATGGGTAGCATGTGTATTCATCGAAAAGGCTGTGAATCATGCATGCGAAGAGGTCTTGGTCCTGCACAGTGTCCGATTTTTTGAGGTTCTGCAAATCTTTTACCATTGTTGTGATGGTAATCTCGCCACTGTACATCTTCTGATAATATTCCTGCATCTTCTTATCGACGTCAGGGGAGAATGTGTTTTTGTTGCGGTTTGCGGAGAGAATGATATGATCATGACCTTGGCGGAGATTTATCAGGCGGGGATAGGATTGAATGCATTTCCTCTGAATAGAGACCATGAATTCCCTTTGGTCAGGAGCAGTAAGTGTCGCATGTTCCCTAACAACAGATATTGTTAATAAAAGACCCAGGATAGATAGATAGGATATGCTTACGATTGTTCACAGGCTTCAAGAATTTGCCCAACTTCAGCGGCGTGAAGGCTGACCTGAGTTTTGGCTTTTTCGGGTTCAGACGGCTGGAATTCGTAGTCTGCCGAGCTTCTTGTTTCCAAAAAGATCAAGGTTTCATCGATAAAATCCTTTCCAACCTCCGAAAACATTTCCGTCAGCCATTTTTCTAGATTGAGAGAGTCGGAAACGGCGGCCAAGCAAGCGATGTCAAGGGCTAATTCGTAGTATGATATGGATTTTGTAAGATCCCACAGAATTTGAATTTCTTTAGCGACTTCCAAAATGCGGGTAACCTTGAGTTTATCAGCCCTGTAGATTTCGACAAAGCGTTCCATGACTCCAATTCTGTCATAGCTCCACAAGAGATAGAATACTAGTTGACGAGAAGGCGAGCCTTCAAAGAACGACCCGAATAGTCGCTTAACTATTCCGTCGTGTTCGGCAGGCCATGGTTTATCGGCGATGAACGCGCCAACGAGGAGAAGCTCAGGGACGAGCTTCCACTGACGATCAACAAGTGCGCCAGCTTCAGTTTTGATGTCCTTTGGTACAGAACGATCGACGGCAAGGTGAAGGAGAGATTGCACAGCACCAAGGGAATTGAGTTTTTGGTTCTCATACGTTGTGGCCAGAGCTGATAATTTAGCGGGTGCATCTTGGAACTGATCATTTATGGAGACAATCCGGGTCCAGTTGGGAACCTTTGAGAGATTGAAGCTTTCAAAACGTCGGCTGAGGAGGGCCTTCATTATTGAGAGTTGCGATTTGGGGTTATTCTTGACGCCAGACCAGAGCCTGGAGATCTCGAGGTCGGGGTTCTTTTGAGTCGCGACCAGAAGTCCTTTGATGAGGAGAGACAGACCATCCGGATCTTCGATGACGAACTCAGGTTTGTCGAGTAACTCGATCAACAAACTCCAGTCAAATGCGGGTCCGATGTTATTTTCCATTATGGCCTTGACGAATATTTCGGGATTCCAGTCTGTGGGATGGGGGCTGGTAGCCATTGTGATGAGCATCTCCGCAACCTCCTCTTCACTCAGCTCGACCTTCCACTTCCGTTTCAGGACTTCTTTGCACGCGTCAAGCGAGTTTGTGCTATTTGAGCCAGCCATGGTGAAAAGGCGTTTCAGAGACTCCTGACCTCGCATTTTCTCAACAGGTTCAGTGATCGATTCTATATCTTCAGGTATCGTAGCAGAGCTAAATCGAACGCGTGCGGCATACGACAAGTTCAACTTGGCGTTCTGGTCAAAGAATGCGGGGACTGGTTCCGAGAGATAGTCGGTAAGATATTGGGTGATTGAAGATGTCTCCCAATTTTCGTGTTTATCGGGGTTGGCAAGGATCTCTAGCATGGCACCAAAGGCGCTGGTGATGATATCGTGGGCTTTGCATATGACGATGATGATTAGCATTTTTCGAACACTCGTCCGAAGCAATAGATATCTGAAGGGCGAGAGGACAAGCTTACCTTTCGTTCGTAAGTCCTGCTTGGGGCTATTCTTGAAACCAAGGGCGAAAACACTTCGACCGAGTGCATCGAGGTTAAAGTGCCGCATGAAGCCAGCGAGGTCAAAGTCTTTAAAGAGATCAGCATCGTTACCCGCGATGGCTTCCGCGATATCACGGGCGAGGCTTGTGCTTTCAGAAGCCTTTTGAACTTCCTCAGCTAGGAGTCTATAGTTGTGGGCGTTTTCGATGGGTCTGTTGATGTTAGGGAAAATTGTGGGGGCATTTCCGGTGATGAGACGACGGATGAGTTTTGTGTAGACTTCCATGCCGTTTTGTTCGCACAGCTACGGTTATGTGACGGTCAGTATACGAATTCCAGACATCCATTGTGGGTCTGATGTCCAAGGTGATGTGCGAGATCTCACCTGTCTGATTTGATTGGCTTGTGAGTCGTACTTGTCCTCCTTCATGGTGCTCACAAGAAGGAATACCTGGGCGACGACTATCTTGGAGAGATTGGCACCGCCAGATGCACTGCCAGCCCCTCCGCCGGCCGTCGACGCCGTGGTCGACGACCCGGCAGGTCCTGCACTCGGTGACTGCGTCTTGGCGGTTGAGACAGCAGCGATGAGGTTAAACCCTGCTGCTGCTGGAAATTAATTAATTAAGTTTTTTTGGGGTTTTTTTTTTTTTACTTTTCTGGAGGTGGTCTGAAGGTAAGTGTTAAGGCAAAGAGAATGGCGTCAAGATGGGATTTCGTTCTTTATACTGATACACTGAATGGTATGGGTCTAAAGGTTGTAATAGATGGTGTGTGAGATGTGGTGACGAGTTTGGCTGGGTACAGAAAGGTGGAGAATCAAAGCCCAAAGGAGGGAGAAAGAGAAAGAGAAGACAGAACCCGGATAAGATGATGGTGCCGTGGTAGGGGTCGTCTGTTAAGACGCGATAAGGCTTGAGGGAGATCGATATGAGATAGGAAAGGAGAAGGAGAAGGAGAAGATGGTGATGATGATGGCGAGGCGGATGAAGGTCTGTCGACAACGTTTGATGGATGAGGAGGAGAGATGGAAGGAAGAATGATAAATAACAATAAACGATAGTTTAAAATTGGCGTGTGGTTGTGTCGTTCTCGGTTGGTCAGTCGTTGCCTCTTTCTGCTGCTTCTGTGTCTCGTTAACTTGTTGCGGCAGCAGCACCACACAGAAAATATCACCACAATACTGCTAATTATTAATTATGACCGGGAGCGGAATTATTATATTACTAAGCGATTGACTTGATGGATATAGTTTTTGTTAAAAAAAAAAAAAAAAAAATTAAAATTAAAATCAAAATTAAAATTGATAAACCGAAGTAGGGACTTTAAATGTATTACTGCGAGACTGGGAGGAGATATTAGTCTTGGGGCAGGAGATATACAAGTTTAATATCACTACAAATCACGGAGCTGACAAGGGCCGATCCAAAAGTACACAGTAGTAAAGCTAAATGTTGTTTGCCTGAGTCTCCATAGATAACTATCGCAATCACCTTCGAAGCTTCCTCTATTGAGACAGGCCGGACTAGACCAGACTGTTTGGATCTTTCCCCTATGGTCTGGTCCCGATCGATCACTCGTCCCACCTGTGGATCGGTGTACCATGGTACCAGGCTAGTGTGCCGTATACATGCACAGGTCTACTGAGATATAAGTAGAGCGAAGGAACAAACAAGCTCAAAGTCTGGAGCTTCGAGAGTTCGCCCGTCCGACCAATCGAACCCTCCCCGTGGCTTCAAACAATCAGTCTAGACTGAACCTGTGTCTCGTGGTACGTTCTTCGACTAGCTAGCTAGCTCTCTGCAGGAACACGCCTTTGAGGAGTTTAAAATTGATGTTTTAGTAACGTATAGGTATCGCTACTGGAACTCGGGATTCCTGACTACATTTGCACATCTGCATTCACAGGATCGATTCTTAAGTTTGTTCTCGATTAATTGATTGCGTAGGTACTTAAGTAGATATACAAGTACTAACTCCTTTTGGGGAGTTTTGCTACCGGCATGAATATTCGAATTCATATAGCTTCAAGTTGCTTGGTAAATCGATCCAAGGGATATAGACGATAGAAATTGCCCTGCTTAAATTTTAATATTCATGAGTCCTAGTTACTGTTACTGTACGAGGGTAGATATGAGCCCATGGCATTATTATATAATGCCATTCTTACCACTGATAATGGTGAGCAGGTAATAAACGTATATAAAAAGCCAATCGCGCCGGAAAGAATGAGATCGATTCGGGTAAGCGATAGACGGGCCGCAAAGATGTATGTTTTGAACGGAGAAGCGCAGACGCAGATGCCTCGGTTACGACAGTCCGCATCGAGCAAGCCTCCGTCGGCAACCTTCACTATCTCGCTGTTAACATGTTTAGTGCCTCGAACTTATGTTTTTTTTTTTTTTTTTTTTTTCTTTTCTGCGACTGTTTAGACCAAGTTCGCAGGCCCGAGACTATATGTTTAGACGACGGAATACCACGCAAATAAAATATTACAAGTTTGCGGTTACATTTTAGGCTATTAATGATCATCACAACAAGATCTGAAGCTCTTATATCCGATTGCACTTGATGTTGAAATGTTCCATGCCAGGGTATGAAATGAATTCGCTGTCTGCAAGCCTACGTGTCTTTGCTTGCAGGATAACGCCATGATCGATGGCCATTGTTGGTGTGATGTGATGTGATGAACTGGAGATGGAGATGGAAACCAGCCATCGTATATGTATGTGTGTTAACGAACGACCTCTCGAAGCGGCAATGTGCAGAAACTTACGCAGCAGCAGCAGCAGCTGAAGGTGATGAGAAACAAGCTGTCAGGGTGTCGAGTGTATGTGTGTGGTTGTTTTCTTGTCTGCGGTGTGTGCTGCTGTGTGCTGCTGGGGGCTGCTGTGTTTGGCGCCCAGCACGGTTGTTGTGGAGACCGAGTCCCCCTGCAACATGGCCTTGTTAACAACACACCGCTGGCTGCGGTCGCCTCTCCCCTCGACGATAGACGACCATGACGATAATAATAATATCATAGCGACACCCCGGCTCCCTCGATCCCTCCTTCCTTCTCTGTATCAATCGATCTTATCCTTCATCAAAACTCCCCCGACAAGATCACAGCACCCGGATCGATTTCAATTTTTTTTTTACTTTCTGTTTCGTCTTGGTGCTTCTTTGGATTTTACCACTTTTCTTGAACTTAGCTATTCTCTGTTTTTTCGCGACCCAGAGCAGCTTCTTCCGTTGACTCGACATTCCTTCCACCCCTTACCCACCCAGACTTCTTTTCCGTCTCTTGCTTCGAAAAACTTCGTTTCGACACATGTTTCTTTCATGAACCCGGTTTCCCTACGATATCAACTTTGCTTTTCTTACCCCTCAATTCGATTCGTGTTCTCAACAGCTATCCAGCATCTTGCGCCTTTGCGACACGCATAAAGAACAAACAGATATTTCGCTCTTACGAGCACAAGTAGGCCAATATGCCTGCAGTTGTCGGAGTATCCGGCGGGCCAGGCGTGCCATTATCATGTACGTCGAAGAGATGCTCAATTCAATCCGATTCGCACAATCCAGCTGCACATGTGCTAACGAGAAGGGGTGTGAATACACAGTCGCCAACAATTTTTGGGGGAAAGATGATGCCGGTGTCGTCCCACTCCTCGAGCGCATGCACTGCGCGAAAACTACTTGCGAAGAATTAAAGTCCTTCTATTCGAGTATGCAAAAACTCCTACCCTGTCGAATAGTTTTTTGATCTTTGGATAGCTTGTTCTGACAAAAAGGAATCTGCCCTTTCTACGAACAACAGCTCGAGCCTCGATCGAAGATGAATACGCTCGCAAACTTCTCGCTCTCTCACGCAAGAATCTTGGCTCTCTGGAAACTGGCTCTTTGAAAGCAAGCTTGGATGTCGTCAAGGCAGAAATGGAATCCATGGCGAAGCAACACCAGAATGTTGCAGCGCAAATGAAAAATGAATTGGATGATGCGCTGGCCGCATTCGCCGGCGCAATGCGAGAGAGGAGAAAGATTGTTCAAGGGGGCATTGAAAAGTTACTCAAAGCGAAGATGTCACAAACAAATTCAGTCAACAAGGTTTGTTAAAGGACTACCTGAGGATTGGTTAATGCGAAGCACTAATAAAGTTTGGGGTTATAGACAAGAGACCGATATGAAAAGGACTGCTTGCTCATCAAAAACTACCTGGCTCAAGGACATATGGTTATGGGACAAGAGGAGCGGAAGAATAAGGCTAAACTCGAAAAGACACAGGTCCAACTCACCACATCAAATGGCGAATACGAAAATGCAATCAAAGCCCTCGAAGAAACCACCGCTCGCTGGAATAGGGACTGGAAAGCTGCCTGCGACAAATTTCAAGATCTAGAAGAAGAAAGATTGGACTTTCTCAAAGCCAGTTTATGGTCTTTCGCAAACATTTCGTCCACTGTTTGCGTAACTGACGATGCGTCTTGTGAAAAGGTTCGAGTTGCTCTGGAAGACTGTGAGGTTGAGAGGGATATCGTAACCTTTATCCAAGCTAAAGGGACTGGAGGGGAAATTCCAGACCCTCCAAAGTACATCAACTTTTGTCGCGGCGATATGTCTGAGGACGGACATTCGAATGAGGAGCCCGGATATAGCCTCGCTCAGTTTCCGAGAGAGGGAAATCCATCTTTTCGTTCAGCCTCACCGATTCCACCCCCTCTCAGCCTAGACCAAACCATCGAAGATCTCGAGAGTGAATCTGTTGCCGCCGAAACGGTCACTACGTCTGCCCGTAGTCGCCGGAGCCAAAGTCGAGATGCTCCCACGAAATCTAAGAGAAAGTCGGACAGCGGCGAATCAAAACTGAAGAAATCGAAATCCAAGCCTGATGTCTCTGACGCGAAAGAAGAGAGAAGGAAAAGTAAGGAAGCAAAGGACGCACGCAAAAAGACCCGCAGCACGCCTGACTTTAAGGAAGAGGAAACCTATAATTCCGGTGGAGTGGGTGATCGAACCCCAAACAAGTTGCGTCGTGAGAGAGATCGGGATCAGGAAAGAGAGCATGGTGCATCATCCCGGAACAGTAGGCACGAGAGCCCAATGGATGGAATTGATGTGCAATCCCAGCGCTCTGGTGGCAGGAGACCGGATCCATACTCTGGAAATAACTCACCTTACGGCCCAGGTCGGCAGACCACTTATAATGAATACCCATTAGACGGTATTACTAGGTATTGTCGTCAACAGCCATCTGATCTTGGTTCTGCTAGTAGTCCTGAACCTCGTCCTCTTAGTAGCTACGGGGGCAGCGAGTACTCCAATCCAACTAGCATTTCGTCTGGAGACGCCTACGACCACGGGCAACAAATGGCATATAATCAGCAAACTGAGAAGAGCCCAACCAAGAAGAAAGGCTTCCTATCCCACACACCCTTTAGGAGAAGGAGCAAGAGTGAAAAGGAGAGGGAACGACGAGGGCATGGGTATACGCAGTCTCAACATTATGCCGAAGCCGGTCAGATGATGCCAATGAATCAACAATATCCACCCGCTGGTAACCATTGGCAGCAACCGCAACCGCAACCACAACAGCAACAACCACCAGCACCGCAGGCACAACAGCAATACTATCAGCAACCACCCCCTCAGGCTCAACCTCGTCCTTATCCCTCAACTGCACCGGTATCTCACAGACAGACATGGTCCCCTCAAACTGCACAGCAGCAGCAGCAGCAACCGCCTGTGAGAGCATTACCTCAGCCGCAACAACTGGCCAGTCAGCCGCCTGCAAGAGCATTACCTCAACCACAGCAAGCGGCCAGTCGACCGCAGCCAAATTATTCGTTCGAGGGCACTCCAGAACCAGAACCGATAGACCCAAGGGCCAGTGTCATGTTGAATATAGGAGGGAACGTTTTCGACGTCAGTACCGGCGAAGTCACACGCGCACCTCCAAGACAAGAAGAACCGCCACCATTAGAAGATGATGATATTGATCTAGACCCAATTGCTCAAGCGCTTGCTGAACTAAAGGGGGTCCACAAGAAGGTCAATAACAATTCACGAGCCACAGCTGATAGGTTTTATGGCTTGCAAACACCTGCACCTCCAGCGACGCCTGGCATCGGTATGAGGGATAACAGGCCCCCTCCTCCATCTTTCTCTCGCAGTCAGAGTGATCTCAGCTACACCGGGCCTCCGTCAGGCCCTCCTCCAAAACCCGCCAGTCCGGCCCCAACAATGGCTCCGGCCCCAGCCCCTGCTCCAGTTGCAGCACCAGTCCGACAAGAACCTCCCAAAAACGCTCTAGGTCTCCCCCCTCCCGCCTTCACCTCAGCCCAGATGCAAAAAACGACGCAGAGATATGTAAACAAGACGCAAAACCTCTTGGGAGGACAGGGGGGCCCTCCCCAGCAACCTCAGCCGGATTCGCGCCACAGAGCCAATACGCTTGATAGGCCTCTCAGTAGACAGGGCCAGCGTGCGCTCCCGACTCCTACCCCACAAATGTCGCAGAATAACGACCAGATGAGAGCCGCTAGTCCCGCTCCTCCAGCTCGTAGTGTTTCCCCCCGTCTAGGAATGGTAGCAGACTCTATGATGGCCTTGGTACCGATGGGCACCGGCGCGGCACCCCCTCCTCTGCCAGCTCAATCGTCTAGACAGGCTCAGTTTCTAGCCGCGCAAAGAGGACAGGGACAGCACCAGCAAACAAGACCTCTTTCCACGTCTCCGCTAAATCGACAGGAGGAAGCGCAGAGACAGGCCGAAATGCAGGCTCAGCAAGAAGCTCAAGCTAGAGCCAGAGCAGAGGCTGAAGCAGCACGGGCACAAGCAGAAGCGCAGGCACGAGCACAGGCACAGGCAGAAGCACAAGCAAGGGCACAAGCGGAAGCTGAGGCGAAAGCCAGGGCTGAGGCAGAAGCGAGAGCACAGCAGGCACAGGCTAGGGCCCAGGCCGAAGCTCGTGCGAAAGCAGCAGAAGCCCAGGCTCATGCAGAAGCCGAAGCGCGAGCTTTAGCCGAACAGGAAGCGCAGGATAACCAACGACGTCAACAGCAGCAAGCTGAAACTCAACGACAGCAAGAGCTATTGCGCGAACAACAGAGGAAGATGGATGAACAGCGACAGGCAGATGAGCATAGGCGCCAACAACAGCAGCTTGAGATGCAACGACAGCAGGATCAGCGAGAGGCGCAGCTTAGAGAGCAGCAAGCCAAGGAAGAACAGCTCCGGGAACAACAGCGGTTGGAAGAAGAGCAGCTTAGGGAACAGCAAATGAAGGAGCAACAGCTCAAGGAACAGCAGCTTAGAGAGCAGCAGTTGAGAGAACAGCAGCTTCAGGAGCAGCGACATCAAGAGCAGCGAAATCGTGAGCAGCAGATGAAAGAACAACAATTGAGGGAGCAACAGATTAGGGAACAGCAGCTCAAGGAACAGCATTTGAAGGAGCAGCAGCAACTTAAAGAACAGCAGCTTAGAGAGCAACAATTGCGGGAGCAGCAGCTTAGGGAGCAGCAGCAGCAGCAGCTGAAAGAGCAGCAAATTAAGGAGCAACAGCTAAGAGAACAGCAACTGCGCGAGCAACAAATGAAGGAGCAGCAGCTTAGAGAGCAGCAAGAGCGGTTGCAACAGGAGAGAGAGGAGCAAGCAGCCCGAGAGCTTCAAATGAAACAGCAGCAGGAACGTGAGCAACAACGACAGCGTGAGCTTCAAGAGCAGCAACGTCAGAGAGAAATGCAGAGGCAGCAAGAGGAACAGCGTCAGCGTGAGATGCAGGCGCAACAGCAGAGACAACGGGAGATGCAACAACAACAACAGCAGCAGCAGCAGCAGCAGCAGCAGCAGCAAGCCCAGATGCAAAGACCTCAGATGCCAGCTACACAGATGAGCCGCCCTGCTTCGCCTGCCCTACAGAACCAGATGCGGGCTACTTCCCCAAATCCCATGAGAGCAAAATCTCCTGCTCCTCCGGCTATGCAAAACTCTCCTCACATGTCTTTCCGTGGAACCTCTCCCTCTCCAATCCCCACTGGTATGATGAATGACAATCGACCTGTCAGCCAACAAAGCAGCAACACTTTTGTCAGTGCCAATGGAATGGATCATGACGGATTTGGTGGAGGTCGACCAGGTAGCAGGATGACCATGACAGACAGTAGACCGAAGAGTTCATACGGTCTAAATGCTGAGACTGGAGCTGTTGTTTTACCCGGTGGACCTGAGCAGGAAACTGGTGTTGAGTTGAGAGACCCGACGAGACAATACAGTAGGGATGGAAGACCGGTTCTTCAATATGGTATGTAACAGCCTTTGAAACACTTTTTTGCAATTCAAGAACCAAGAAAGCTAACAAAGATTGAATTTATATAGCACGTGCGAGATATAACTTTAGTGCGACGATACCTATTGAGTTGTCGTTCCAGAAGATGGATATCTTGGCGATTTTGAGGACTCAAGATGATGGATGGTGGGAAGCTGAGATTGTAGGCGATTTGCCACCTGGAGCTCATCCTCGAGATTTCATAGGTAAGAATCCCTAGTTGGTTTTTATAGTCTATCCTTTTTTTTTGTTTTGTTTTTTGCTAATATCTTATGTCTAGGATTGGTTCCTTCGAATTATCTTGCCCCGTTGTGAGTTTATTATTTCTAGTATGAAGCCGTCCTGATTGATGCCATGTTGGATGTTTTTGGATGGATTTACTTTTTTAAAAAAAAATATTGAATTTCACTTTTTGAGTCCTGTAAACTGCATAGCGATGTATTTTTCTTATCCTTCAATTCTTCAATTCTTTTCTTGATTTTCGATCGATTTGGGGTAATTTTTATTTTTATTTATTTATTTATTTATTTATTTTTTTTGGTTAAAACATCTCAGTCTCAGCTAGCCTGTATTTTGGTTGATTATGAATTTGAAGCAAGTGGACCTGTATATAACGAAATACATGAATTCTTATATCTCTCTATTCTCAATTTTTTTATCGTGCGAGAGGCATATGCGCATGTTCTTTGGTTTCCTTTCATCCGAACTCGTGATGGTTTCAACACTTGGGGACGAACCGATTGGTGTTATTCCGACGTCATTTTTTGCTGCATGTCTGAGCTGCACATCCGGGCCGGGGGGTGGTTTACCCCATCGGTATGTAGTATACGTTAGCTAGTAAGGATATCGATATCGGTGGGGGGGAATGTAAATAAAAATGGAAATCCTCAACGTTCATATTTAATTAAGCTCTATCATGATCACATATCTTAAATATTACTTGTCAGTCTAGCAGAGACAAAAATGACACCCACGGCATTTATTTATTTATTTCTTTTTTTCCCTTCGGGGTGGCCAGTGGTATTATGCAGAAGAGAGTATATTCTGGTGCATGCCATCGCGAGATCGGCCAGCGGAGATCAAAAAGTCATGTTACATCGGTGACATTACCCAGCCTCGTTTGGGGTTTAGCTGCCAAAATCCAAATCGATTCGAACCAATGGATATTTTGAATTGAATCAAAAAAAGACGAAAAGATTTCATGCACGTCTGGCTAATTTCAGAAGCTTAAATGTAAGTTCTGATTATTTTTTCGGGACTACGTAGCTACACTTTCGAAGTCTTCTTCGCCGCCGAGGATATATACTTTAAGTAATATATGTACTGAAGTACTTAAGTATTTAAGTATATATGCGAATACCGAATGAACTTGAGATCAAGGGCGGGCGGGCAGCAGGCGCCGGTTCGAGTTGTCCGTGCAGCCCGTGCCCCTTCAATGCTTCATCCCAAAACTATCACAAACACAAACACAAACAAAGCGAGGACGATTCTAGCTAGTATATACGTATAGCTATCGATCGATTCCCGTCTCCAAGTCGGCGGCGGCGAAACGAAACTTGGTCGATTTTTCAGGGATAAGAATACCCATACACCGTCGAAGCTGCCTTTCTCTGGGCTAGAATTTTCGAGAGCCCAGTGGGAATATTTGGCGATTCAAATGGGACGTACGTTTCAATTCAAATCGAACACGGAACAGGTAGATAGGTTGGTATAAAATACTTATCTATGCTCGTGAATCTAGCCTCAATTCCGAATCAAATCTCGATCAAAGAAAAAAAAAAGGATGCATGGAATGCACGGCAGCCGTATTGGATAAATGATCAGATGGGCGGACAATCGAATACCTCATACGGTAAAACATGTACACGGCGGTGTTTCGCTATTTTCCATTGCAAAAAGATCTTACGAGTGGCGAAAGTGAGGCATAGGTAAAATATTCTCGGGACTAGCGCTCTAGCTAAGCATGCATGGGAGAGAAGAGAAGAAAAAAAAGCCTTGTTCCACACAGCATACCTTACTTTACCCAACAAGTGGAACCCCCATATGCAAGTGTGTGGCATACGTCAGGCCTCGGTGGAAGGCTATTACTTTTGGGACAAGTATGACGAGAAAAGGCCGACGGACGGGGATAGGCCTACATATGCACTTAAGTATGTATAGGGAGTGTGTGTCTGGATGTCGGCAGAGGAGAACCCACAAACTGAGCTTCCCTTACGCCATACCAGGTTCGTCTGTTTCCTCAATTAGAATTGTGCAGCAATGTAGGTTCCCGCTAAAAGGTGATATCCATGTTTTTTTCTTGGTTTTTTGTTTTTTGTTCGCAGTTTTCGCTTTGTATTAAATGGAGTCTTATTACTTATATACTACGTACCAACCATTAATTCTTTTTTTTTTTTTTTTTTTTTGTTGGCTGATTGAACTTCTTATTCGATTTTTTTGGGGGGGTTGTTCGATAAGCATATCATTCCTTCGAGAAATTCTTCTTCTTTTTTTATCTTATTTTATTTCCCATCCGGTGTCCTTGTTTCGTGAGGAGGGAGGTGTCCTTTCAAGCTTCGGTGGTGCATTTCGAAACTAGCTAGCGTCGATATCGGCCTCCACCGGTTGCATTCGATCGAGTCTGTCTGCAGTCCAGTCTGTCATCGAACAAAAACAATCTACCTCCCCTTTTCTTTCCCACTCGACGATTTATTAATTAAAATTTACTCGCGATCGATATCGAGGAGTTGATACACTTTTGAAAAAAACTGATGATGACTGGAAAAGAGAAAGACTGAAGGGAGGGCTATCGGAATTTAATTCATCTCTCTTTTTCCCATTCAACGGTATTCCTACATAACCACACGCACACACCATTCAGGCTACTTAAGTAGTTATCGGCAGACAAGGTTCTGGTCAACCAAGGCGGCAGGTCGTCGCATTGGAAAAAGGACGAAACACACCCTCAAAGAAAAACCATACTTCTTACCCAAGCACTCGACTTATAATAATACATACTTAAGTACCGACCGCGAGTCCGCCGGTGGAGCCACTTTAAAAATATATCGCTATTACTTTATTCTTGTATTCCTTCACCGTTGAAGCTGGTTAACCCACCTTGTTCCCTTTCTTTTTCTTTTCTTTTTAACTTTGATAACCTTCAGATGCATCTATAACCCAACCCAAACCATCGACATAGATCGCTACTTATCCATCATCTCATATACCCTTTAATTCCATTAATTAATATCCAAATCAAATATTCCAAGCGTCGTCGCACTTTCGACTACGTTAGGCCAGCCTTTCTAGCAACGAAAAAAAAAAAAAAAAACCGCCCCCAATTAATTACAAAAGACGCAACGATGACACTGCGACAAGCAAAAACGGGTGCTTTCCCCGCATTATTGGCGGCGGCAACTGCACTGGTTATTGGAAGATGCGAAGCGAGACCTTGGGGACAGGAAGAGATTCCGACAGCGACAGTTGCAGCGCCTGGAGCTACGATATACAAAGAATTAAGACCGACACCGTTTAATTTTGTTCAAGCCTTTGTGGATAAGAGATTATTAAGGAAGCGGAACAACTATCCCGGAAGTGTTTGTGGGTTTATTGGTGGTGATGCTGGTAAGTTTGAAAGCTCTGAAAACGAGACGTCATGTCGACGTCTCTTGGTGCACCTCCTCCTCGTATTCTGTCTGATAAGACAACTTCTCACCAACGCATTTCAGAGTATTTTTTTTGGTGATATTTCAGGCTAATTGGATTAAATACGAATAGCTAAACCGGCACTGTGTTCCTCGAATTCGCTCTGTTTGTGGGATACCGCACATGGAGCGGTTGGTTGTTCGGCGACAGACAGCAGCGAACTAGCCTTCTACACGACCTGCGTCGATATCAACAATAATAATATCCCGAGCCTTTGGAATAACCCCTGGGCGTTTACCTGGTACGTGCGGTACCCTACACATGTGCACACTTTATGCATGAGATGTTTAGATAAGCCTGGCATAATGTGCTAATGGATTAATGTTTATGATACAGTGGAAGTCAATGTTATCGTAACTCCTACGAAACCGTCAGCGGTCAGGGGTTCACTCAATGGGGATGCGGAAAATCCACCGAGGCGACAACCGTCCTCACGCAACCGACAAATGTCAGCGGACAGAGTGCGAAAGTGAAACTCACGTCGATAGATATGCCGACTCCGTCGTCGTCGAGTTCCAGTTCCAGTTCTAGTTCCAGCTCGAGTTCGAGTTCTAGCTCCAGCTCCAGCTCGTCAAGTAGTTCATCCTCTTCCTCAACAACTCCTAGTAGTACGGATAGTTCTCCAACCTCCACCGGTCCATCATCCACAGGAGGCGACGGCGGGTCGCCTACAACATCCGGACCTTCACCTACTAACACTACCAGTACATCAACCCCACCCCCCAGCTCGAGCTCATCTACCAACACGGGAGCGATCGCGGGCGGCGTCGTGGGTGGAATAGCCGGGGTAGGATTAATCGCGGGTCTGCTATTATTTTTCAAAAAACGAAGAAACGAAGAAAAGTTACGAAGAGTATCAGAAGCGTCAAGGACGAGTCTCGGACCTCACGATATGGGAGAGATATACGAACCGAAAGAGCTAGATGGAACACAAGCACCTAGCGAGTTACCGGGGGACCTACCAGACGCTGGATCCAGTAAGCCTGTTCAAGCGCCGGTCGAGTTACCAGGATCCGAAGTGCCTACGAGGGATCTAGGTGAAAGTGAGAAGAAGGCGTAACTAGTCAGTTTTCACGAATTGAAATTTCTTAAAGACGGTAATTAAAAACCAAAACCCCTGAGATGGGAAGCAAAATGGGCATTTTGTATAGGGGGGAATGAGCTAGATGAATATTGAAATTCACACGAGGAGTCAAGGTGGGGAGGAATATTATTCCTGCCTTGGTTTTTAAATTTTTGAACCCCCAGCAACAACGATGCCACTTATTACGATAATACTTTTTTTTTGATATAGCTTTTGCATGCATAGCTTTGCATATATACATACTAAGTAATAATAACTTTTTTGTAATTTATTATTCATTCATTAGCGAGAATCATCAATTCAGGCGGCGTTAAATATTTAAGATTTTGTTCTCATGGATTTCGTGTGGTAACTAACCTTCTGCACGCATCAACATCGTGGACTATGAGGTTGTTTTTAAGCTCGATTGTGCGCAAAAAATCTCCTGCGCGTGGGAGCCATAAGAAAATACTCAAATGCATGGTATTCCCATGTTTTTGAAAACCGGGTCGATTTATGTCAGCACTTCAATTCGGAAACCCACGATCAATATATATATATCCCTTATTGATATATTTTGATACTAGCAAATCGATTACCGGCCATAGCTAAGACCTACGATATGGCGACGGGTAACATGTTCTCTATAACACTTCATCTCCTCCTGACCTCCCTCCTAGCATTCCCCCCAAAAGTAAACGCCTTTGCCTTCGCCTGGGTCAGAAGTTCCAGCATCGAACCCACAGGCACCAACCAAATCATCCGACTGGACAATTTCCCAGAAAACGGATGCCTCCACACCACCAGCACCAAACTCTTCCAACGAGAAAAACACAGAATCAGGAAGGCCCCTCCCGAGAATGCAATCACGGATACGATAAAATACATGATGGCAGCAAGCTGGAATGGAACGGAAGCACTCAACGCCATGGCATTCTATTCATCCCTCGGCTGTCAGAACGAAGATCTAGCAATGCTTATCCGCTTCCACGACGAAGAACTCCTCAGGACACCCCAAATCGTGAGTTTGAACCGCGTGATGGATAGGATACCTCGCGTCATCAAGAGTTTTCGCCCGGTACCCGTCGTTCTTCGCGAGGAACCGGATGAGGAGATACGAGAGGAGGTCGAACGGGATTTCACTAATGCTGTCTCTCGTAATCCCGGGCTTATGCTACCCGGATCGGTTTATGTTCCCCGGGTGGGTAATCCTAGACCTGGCGCTCGAACGTTCACGTACTGTAGCGGGTTGGTGAGGGTTGCCACTTGGAGTATCAATTCGCAGTACGACTTGGGGGTGGTTACTACTTCGCCGAATCGGGGTCAAGCGACGGTGGATCATTGGGTTAAACTTAGAGAGGCTTTCGTGGATCAGCTGGCGGCGCTTAGGCAGTTTGCTGTGACGCCAAACGATAGATCTCCGAGGATAAAAGTCGGAGGTACATTGATTAATAGGAGGTATTGGGATTTCGCAAAGGAAGGGTTCCAATGTAGGGATTTGGAACGCGAGGCGTGGTTTTTACCTGATGATGCTTCGGATTCTGATTTCTCTAGGGAGATCGAAGCTGAAGATGGGATGGGGGATCAGGATACGGTGATAATGGATGTGACGCAAGAGGAGGCTCCCCCCGGTGTTATGGAGGAACTAAATCTCGATCTTATCCCTGAGTTTGAAGAGTTTGCGGAACAGTTTGATGATAGTGATGACGAATGGGTGGTTGATGCTATCACCAAGAAGTTGAAAACCGAACCGGGGCGAAACGCGGTACCGATGTCGCTTGAGGGTGCGGAAGCTCTGTTGGACCAACAAGAAGCACTTGTTTCTGATATTACCTATATGAACAATTTGAAAAACTTTATCGATCCGGAAGTTGATTTCGAGAAGATAATGAGATTCGAGAACTCTTGGGTTACCGGAGAGGATAATAATAATAATAATATTAATATCCCAGACACTAATATTAATATCGAAGTAGAATCAAACCCGCAACCGATGATTCCAAGCGGAGATTTTGGGCAGGAATTCGAGAATGCGCTACTACGTGGTATTCGATTCGGAGACTCACTGCTTGCTAACGAGTTTAACGGCCAAGATGTCCCCAGACGGCGTGGGAGTTTCAGTTTCCAAGGTTCGGAAGATCTTGCGAATTCGAATGCCAATTCGAATCCTTTCCCGGTATACGATCAGAGTAATATTGGAGGTTTGGGTCAACCGAGCCCGAATTTTGGGGGTATAATTGATCTTCAAGATCTTGCTCAGTTTGAATATCTGGATTTTGGATCCAATAGCATGATTCCGCCGGGAATTCCACCAGCAGAGTCTATAACTAGTGAGCAGATAGATCAAATGTTCGGTGCATCTCAAGCTGGTGGTTTTGATGAAGTTGGAGGGTCGAACGCGCGGTCGGAAACACAGTCGAGGGCGGGTAGTAGTGTCCAAAATGCTATCGATCTTGATGACGATGGAGATTTTAATTAGGTTGAATATATATAAAAATTCACATTCATCATGATATTAAACACAACTTTACAAGACAGTTATTCCAATCCTAAGCAATATTTAGAAAGGATCCATCCATCTTGCATTCAATTCGAATTAATTCGACTTGAATATTAATATTCAACTTCACGCGCAAATGAATTGTTGGAAAATGTGTGTTGTCGCGCGATGGACCCGGCGCCCGGAGGGCTGTGTCGTTCGCGAGCTCATTTGACGCACGCATGACATGATGGCGAACCGGGGGGGCATGCGTATGCCCTGTCAGGACATCCTCAAGCCTACTTACTTAATTATCCTTATCCATCGACACTTAAACCTCCCCGCTCTCGACCTCCGCGCGCCTTCTCCTCCCCCTCTCTCTCCCTTCACCTCTCGTCAACGAATCACCCACCCGCCAAAAAAAATGTCAGACTGGGCGCCCTATCAGTCTACCGACCCAGAAGCCCAGCGGTCGTCAGTGCGCTCACCGCCGCCTGGCAACAACGGCTTCTTCTCTAGTTCTCCGCGGCTCGAAGCGCAGAATCCATGGGGGGAGAGTAGATCGTACAGTCCCTCGAACGTTATACAACCCGAGAATGGCATCAGCTCGTCGTCGATCGGGTTTGGGAATAATACCGGCGGGAGGGAATTTGTAAACCAGTTTGAGACGAGTTTGCCGTTGAGGTATAGCCCAATATATTTCCCTCCGGGCACTACTATAGCTATACGGGTTGGAATTCTGGTATGGCGAAAAGCGAGCGCAAACTAACATTTGGGGTTTTAGGATGGATGCTGAAGCAGCGCTGGCATATGTTCTACTTCCGCCGGCCGGTGGTGTTCTTTTACTGTTACTGGAGCATAACAGCGACTACGTTCGGTATGCAGAGACTACATATAATCTATAGTATAGCAAGTGTGTCGCGTGATCACTGCTAATACCTCTCCGTGTGCTTAGTTTCCACGCCTGGCAATCCGCGCTATTATTTACCGGAATGTTTTTCCTCCACATCTTATTCCTGTGGTCGACGTTCTTTTCATGGTTGTTGTTTTTCGTTGATTTATCGCTCATCGTGTATTTGAGCATCAGAGCTTATAGTGATGGTAGGTACCTTCTTCTTCTTCCTGGGTTCGGGGTTTTCCCGTTATATGTTTTGCTAATTTAGGCCTTTTTTTTTTTTAATGCATAGCGGACACCTTGGATCGATTCGAGGTCCCTTATATTGGTGCTTGGGCGAACTCGTTCGTGGATGAGGAATAGAGATGGATGCTTTCAGAGCAGTGTTTACAGTAAACACGACGTTTTTTTTTGGAATTTCTTGGATATTTTGCCCTTTATGTCATCAGTTGATTTTTGGTTAGGGTGACTTTGAGGCGTTTGGAGACGTTTGGCGTTTTTTTTTTCTACACACAACTTTCAGTAACAAGCTGCCGTATATATTTATAATATTAATAATGTCATTGTTGTAGATTTAGCATTTGAGCTGAGAATGAAACTATTACATAGATTTTCCATAGATAGACGACGAGATTCCACATAAAGGCAATATTTGATAGAACTGGCTTGTTTTAAACAGAACTTTAAACTAACGAAACTTTTCCGCCAGTGCCCTCAACATCTTCATAGTCTGTTCCTCTTTTTCACGATGTATCTGAAGCCTTTCCTCTCTCTCCGCTTTCCTCGCCCTCAGCAAAGCCTCTTTACGTAGTTCCCTCTCATTCTTTTTCCGCTCTTGCGCAGCTTTACGCTGCTGAAAGCTTTCATCTCCACCCATCAAAGCCGATTCCCCAACTTCCTCCATATCTCCTCCAGCTTTTGCATCAGCAAATGCCTTATTTGCAGCGGCAGTTTCCCGCTTCTTCTCCAATTGACGTTCCCTCGAACCGGCTTCCGCACGTGGTACTAGCTCTTCCAGTCGTTCCTTCTCGAGCGTTCGCTCTTTCTTTCTTTCGTAGCGGAGATCTGCACGGCGGAGTTCCGCTTCTTCCTCATCGAGTTCTAGAATACCAAAAATTTAGTAAACATTTGTTTTAAGGTAGGGAGAAATAATAAGTTCTCGTACCTCTTTGCAACTCAAGATCCTGCCTAGTCGGAGCTTTGGCCCCAGCTTGTTTTGGGACGCTACCGGGTAAAGCGGGACCGATCATATCAGAGTCGTCACTTTCGTTTCCGTCTTTCATTTCCACATCTTCGGATGCCCCTGACGGGGTGTATCCGCCTTCTAGCTTCTGAAGTGCACGAGTAAGCTCTGCGTCGGTCATATTTCGAATCCTTTCCTCCGTTTGCTCATGATTCTCTGCTTCTCGGTGTTCTCGTTTTCTATGATCCCGACTGCCTCTTTCATGACGGCTTTCGTGCCGACTTTCCTTATCCCTACGCCTATCCCTATCCCGATCCTTATCCCTATCGCTCTCGCGATCTCTATGTCGATGTCTTTCACCACCACGCCTACTTCCATCTCTCTCTTTATCTGTCCTCCTATCTTTATCCTCTCTTTCTCTGGAACGGCGTCTTTTACTAGAGGACTTGTATTCCTCTCTGTATTTCAGGTAATCGTCCCATTTGGGGATGTTGGAATCGCTGTCAATCTGGACTTTGTAGTCCTTATCGTACCATGATGACGCTAGTTCCCCGAGATTCCTCCCTGAATTAGCTTTAAGTCCGCGAGAAGAAAAATACTAATAATGAAAATATCGTAAATGATGAACGAAATGAGTCTGGGGGGGCATACCATCTGCCGACGAATCTCTTAAACCTGCTTCTCAATTCTCGCTCGTCGAGGTCCATTACATCGATGGATTTTTGGATATCGAGGTATTTAGCGAATAGAGAAAAGTATGGTGATAGCGAGGTTTGTTGATCGATCGGTTTGGCATTTGATGGGAGGAGAACCGGAGCTGTGGGTTTAGGGGAGGGGGAGTGTCGTGCCGGGCGATGATGACGTTCACGTTCACGTTCGTGGTTTCCATCGCGATCACGATGGTGACGGGAAGAATGCGACTCGCCGGTGGGAGATCGAGAACGACGGTGGGAGCTTCGATGACCTCGGAGTTGAGGGGATCGAGAGCGGCGGCGGCGGTGACCGTCGCGGCTGGTGGACATTTTTCGTAAGAATTGAAAGGATATATTGGTGAATCAAGTGGAAGGATGGAGAAGAAGGGAAAGATGGACGAGATGAGTGTTTGGAACGCGATGATTAAATGACCACAAGCCCCAACACCTCAACACACTCCACCAGGACCCATTCCCGAAGGTCCAGGCCAGCCCAACTGCCCCGACTCGTCTCGGGGCGTATCTCACGGTTGCTTCATCAACAGAGTTTATATAAGCTCATGAACGAAGACGACGCAAGGTAGAGGAAGCGTATAGATACAGAATGTCCAGCCAGAGAGAAGGAACTCCCGTGAGGGGTCATGCAAAAAAGAACTCTACGGACATGCGAGCACAAGGCGCCCCGAGGCGGATGACCGCTGGTAATGATAATACACATCCCACACTTGGCTTATATATATATTTTCTATATGCATAACTGATGCTGACGAATTTGCGAGACAGGTCCCTTAGATCTGGAGTAAGCATGTTCCTGAAAGGACCCTCGAACTCGCGAATCTCTTGCTACGCCCCGAGCCTAGCCTACACGTGTATGAAAGTTTGCTGATCGAAAGGATCACTACGGCAGCTTCGAGCTTCCACACCCTGCTGCACCTTCAACTGAAGACAAGCAGGTACAGGACTCCTCCGCTTCCATATCCACAGCTATGTCTGGAAACACATTTGTTACCGCGCCGGAGAGGGTATCATCCCCAGCATCTGCCGCCGGTTCAGTCCATACCATCAGCGGCGTGACAGCAGCAGAACCATTACGAGATTACGCCTACCTCCTCGATTCTCTGATATTCCGCCATCTCCCAAATGTGGTCAGTAGGAGCTCTTTGATCTGATCTATTCACCAAAAACCGCCCACCTGTTCTCACCCTTCTTCCATCATGCATAGGCTTGGAAGAAATGAATAACATAAAAGGCCAACCTCCAATCTCTCTTTCTATATATAGGAACGTAATCAACTATCCTTGGTACCCCTCGCCGCTCATCTCCACAACATAGCTTCCCAATGTTCGGCGAACCTCAGCAATGTCATGGCCACTGATTCCTTCCACATCTTCAACCTCTGGTACATCCGCCTGATCTGTCTCTCTCTCATATCCGCACAAACCACCGCCATGGCATCCCAGGAGATCAAAGTTTTCGGCGACTTGACATCAAACTTTTACCGAAACTCGACCTTTTCTCACGCCGTACCCTGGGATTTACGGGTTCTCGCGATCAGACTACAAGCGTTGGGGTTCAATGACTGGAGACGGTGTTTGGAGCACTTTTACATGCTAGCGAAAGAAGCTAGAAGTGAAGCCATCAAGAACAGAAATTCCCCCGCTTTGTTCAGAATGTGGAGGGGACGATTACTAGATGTGGGGTTACGTGTTGCCGCAGCATTGCTAGAGATAGCGGATGTAGACGGCGCGGAGAGGCATCTGAGGAGCATCATGGAAGAGAAGGACGATTTGGATAATACTATGGGGTTTAGACTCCGCGAGGCGGTGTTATACATGCAGCTGGGACAGTTGGATACAGCTAAGACCTGCTATCTAGCGAACGGGGCAGCAGAAGGGGAGGACGTGGACCAGGTGATCGAGGGACTGAGGCTCATGGCTACGGATGACTTTGAAGGGGCAGCGGTGGTATGGAAGAAATTAGTTGATAAAGAAAGTGGTGAAGGAGAGAGACGAACGACGTATTTGGTCAATATGGCTATTTCATTGCTCTATCTGAGGAGGTTACCAGAGGTACGTATCTCCCTATCTAGCTGGACGACGAAGCTTGTGCTAAAGCAGCTGTTATATTAGGCGCAATCGAATAGCAATTTCAGGTTGCAGTCGACTATGGATAGGCAGCTGGCGTACAATTACAAGTCGCTCACTTTCAACATTGTGACCCTGCACAATTTGCTCGATACGCACTACGAACCTATGGTTTTAGATATCAGGCCACAATTGGAGTTTTTGAACGAGGAGATGACGGGCATCCTTCGGAGGAGAGAACAATCTGCTCAGTCGTAACGGCATGGTTAGATGACATTTATCACGTATTTATAATATCCTATACAATTTTTACTGGTGTTTACGGTATACGGTAGATATATATATATCTCATCTATACTCATATTTCTATCCACGCTATGCCGGTGATATATATATATCTTCTATATCCATCTAAATTCCTTCAAAAAAAGTGGTATATATATTCTATGGCAAGGCCAAGTAATGATCTCTTTGGGTTAACATCCAAGTCAAACCAGTCGTAGCAGCAATCAATGGCCCAGTTAATCCTTCTCCGATGCTATAAAAAGATTCCAAAAAAGAATAATCAGTAAAATATCCTTCTGACAAAGAATTTGAATTCGGTATGAGGAGCGTACAAGGCGGTTCCAAAATACAGCCACTCAGTTCCAAAGTGCCATCCGGCCAGGGCGAAAGTTCCAATACAGATATCGTACACCGGTCCGTTGTTTATATTGTAGGCGGCGTAAAACCGGATTAAAGCGGCTAGAAGAGTCCACGTGCCGAACGTGCGTGAGGAGAGGCCGTTGACTTCGAAGGGTTTGCCGGAATAGACGCGTTTGGTGAATTTCAAGGTCGCATAGCATTGGAACGAGTTTGCAACCGAGACTATGGATACCTTTTTAGATTTTGTTTAATATTGGAACTTCCCATGTATGGCTGAGGTCTCTTTTTTTAAGGGGGGGAGGATTCTTACAAAAAGGAGGAATTTGGGTAAAAGGCCTGGAGTTTGTGGGAGGTAGCTCAACAAGCTGCTGCTGCTGCTGTCGGACATCTTGGACTGCTTATATCGATATATATCTCGAGGCTTCGGAGGAAGGGAGAAAGATGTATAGGTAAACGCGTCGATTGCAGCGTTTCCCGAGCGGATTTGATAAACCAAGTCGTATCTAGAGTTTCGAGGTAGAGGTAACCGCCTTATGGTAAGCACGAAGTAACTACCGGACCGAGTATATATATTAACAGGGTTCTATTATACCTTTCAACAAGCTGTGCGTATTTAACCTTTCGTGCTTGCAGAATGGCCAATCGCGATTGATCATGGGCGGGATGGCGGTGGTACCTCGAGCTAACCGGCCTGGGTTCCAAACGGTTTACGTATCCCTCTTGGCCCAAACAGTGTTGACCGTGGAAACCTCACGACGACTGACGACGACGACGACATCAACCCGCCATCGAGGACACGATCATGATCCTGTAGTCCACCACCTTCGAATCTTCCACACTTCTAAAGGTTACCACCCCGATCGCCTGTCCTGTAAGAACTGGTTCAAGAAATAACATCTACCCATCATGGCGACAACGTCATCATCACCTGGCAATCACAACCAGAACCCGTACGACGACTATCTAGGGCCTCAGGCAGACCCGGATCTCATCGACCCAGATGATCGTACGACTAACCCCACACGCTCTCTCATAAGAACCTAGTAGTGATACTGATTACTTGGAATACAGTTGACATCAACGACCTCGACGACCCTCTTGAAAATGAAACATCCGATCGCCAACCCCTCACCGCTGCCGCTCGCAGCGCCGCGAATGCGGTTCCAGGCGAAGACCGTCGCGCACCGGTCGACACGATCGACGAGTCAGTGTGGGAGACGCTATCTCGCGATCTGACAGCAATTTGGGAGAAGATGAAACAGGTCTTGTGGCCAAGGTTCACATGGACAAAATGGCCGGATGCCGACACGGTGCTCAACAACAGCCATACGAGCGAAATTCGTGATTGGGATCTATGGTACGGTTTACCCTCTTCCCCACCCTCCATATACCTCAGCGATATGGTATAGGAGGGTGTTTTTTGGGTTTTGCATGGCTTTGCTCTTTACTAATTCTGCGAAACTAAGGGGCCCATTACTCTCTTCGCTCTTATTATCCCTTCTACTATCGATAGCCGCGTCGCAAGAACAAACGTCAAACGTATTCTCCGGTGTTTTCGCAATCGTTTGGATCGGTGAAGCGTTGGTTACATTACAGATAAGACTACTAGGTGGCAACATGTAAGCTATCTTTCCCACCCTTTATCCTTCCTTTCTTAGGGAACACTCACTAAAATTATGCGGGATTTAGTTCTTTCTTCCAATCCGTATGCGTTATCGGATATACCCTCTTCCCACTCGTCGGAGCCGCATTGCTATCCGCAGTTAATCTACACGCGATAATACGAGTTCCATTGTACGCCTTTTTCTTCTTGTGGAGTTTGGCTGCCGGTGTTAGTATCTTGGGTGGTAGCGGGGTTGTGAGGAACCGGGTTGCTTTGGCGGTGTTTCCGCTAGGATTGTTCTATTTCTTGTTGACTTGTCTTTGCTTGATAAGTTGATTAAGAGGTTGGAAGAAAGATGAGAGAGGTTGGCGTAGATGAGATATGAAGGTCGGACTGGGTGTTTTTTTTATCTTCTGTATTATAGTTGGCGTCTTTTTTTGTCTTCTCTCACGGTTATACGGCGGGGGATTTTTTATTTGATAAAAAAGTATGTTATTGGAGCTGGTGGGCTCATCAGGAGGGATCAGAAATTCTGAAAGCATGTATTTTTTTTTTTTCTAAGGGTAGTTATAAATCTAATTTTCAACAGAGAGGAAACACAGTAAATTATATGGAGGCCGATGTACGTCTTATATCTCGATATCGAATAAGTTTATATTCCAATATCTCAACTCTAAACACTACTGGTCTTATTTCACTTCACCGGCTTTAACTAGAAGCACTGTAACCACTACTTGAGTAGTGAGATTCTCAAAGGCAATAGAACGCAGATAATACTTCCCCCTACCCACGATTTCAAATGCCATTAGCAGTAAGAAATCCCAATCAGTCTACCCGAGTCGTGCCAATCTGCTTGCCTGTTAATTTGCGACCTAGACGTATCGAAAAATACAACAAATCGCAACGCAATTCAAAGAGACTTTATTCTTCGAATGCAAGGGAACTGTAGCTAACATTTCCACAGGCAGCAGGTCAATTCCGAGCCACCGCCTCTCTCTCCCAAAATCTCCTCTCCTGTCGCACCCTAATATCCAAAACCATCGCAGCGGGTGCAAAAATCCTCTTTCTCCCCGAAGCCTCAGATTATCTTCCCATATCCGCCTCCGAATCACTCCAGCTCGTCAGACCCGTCGAAGACAACGAGTTCGTATTGGGACTCCAAGCCTCCGCGAAGGAGCATGAACTTCCAATATGCGTCGGTATTCACGAACCAGCGGAGGGCGGTGAACGGGTTAAGAATACTTGTGTGTATATTAACGAAGAGGGGGTGATAAGTAAACGGTATCAGAAGGTGCATTTGTTTGATGTGAATATTGAGAGCGGGCCGGTGTTGATGGAAAGTCGGTATGGCTTATATGATCGTGAAATACCTGGAAGATGTGGTACTGATATATCTGGATTTTGATATTTAGGAGTGTGGAACCCGGGAAAACTATCACACCACCGTTTGATACACCGCTCGGCAAACTGGGCATGCTGATATGCTTTGATGTAAGTTCCTCACATGAAATTTAGAAACGGAATAAGGTGTTGACGAGTGTATTACAGCTACGCTTTCCAGAAATCTCACTACAGTACCGTCGTTTGGGCGCACAGATTTTATCTTACCCTTCGGCTTTCACCGTTCCAACTGGAAATGCGGGTCATTGGTCAACCTTATTGCGCGCCAGAGCGATAGAAACACAGTCATATGTCATCGCCCCCGCGTTGGTGGGGTTTCATAATGAGAAACGCAAGTCGTATGGTCATTCTATGATTGTAGGGCCTTGGGGAGAGGTTTTGGGTGAATGTTCCGGGATTAAAGAGAATAGTGCACCCGGTCAGGAAGACGGAGAAGAGGAGATTTGTGTGGGTGACATCGATTTGGGGGTTTTGGAGAGGGTGAGGAGGGAGATGCCATTGTTGAGGAGAACGTAAGGCCCCGTACCATACACTACTGCTGGTTGTTCTATTAACTCCATTGCTGACGCTGTGGTATTGAAAATAGGGATGTTTATGGCGAGATTTGAAAGGTCTATGGCTCTGTTACCATGGTATACAGCCGGCGCTCACTCTGTACCGATCTACAGAACTGTCTTATTTTCTGTCAATTACTTAAGTATTCAAATACAATCAATTTTATTGAACAAGATTTATACTAGTATATATATCAAAAGGCAAGGGACTCTAACTGCATCGTGATCTCTTAATTGGCTCTTTCAAGAACACTTAACCAGGCATTCGTTATTATATTCCACCTCGTTATAAATCCTAGGATCCATAAACACCATGGGGTCCAATAATTCTAAAGAAAAAAGGAAACGTGGTCGAGTCACGTCCACGGTACCGATAGAAACCCTCCCGATGGAGATTCTCTTAATGATATTCAACAATCCGATCCTCGACCTCAAAGACAAACTCGCGATTTCCAGAACCTGCAAGATGTTTTACGCCGCCAGCATCCCCTCAGTCTACCACAAGTTTGTCATGTTGACAGATCAACAAATATTGCAAATCAAGCGAAAGGAGCTATATAAACGACGATTTCAGAGGTTCTTGAAGTACAGGCAATATGTTCGGTAAATAATATACACATATATACTTCTTTCGCTTCGTCCATATACCATGCTCTCAACTATGGTACTAATTTATAAACCTCACAATTCCAATATTGATCGACAATTTCGAAATAAAATTCAGACATGCAGAATTACGATCCGATCCTCTAACCGGACAAAGAACCAGAGACCTAATAACCAGCTTCGCCGGTATCACAACTCTAGAAATCCACCACCACACCAAACCACCGCGAAACGACCACCTCGCAACCCTCAAAACATGTCTCCAAATGCCCCGTCTGAGAACCCTCAACTTCCACATCACCGTATCTCATCACCCGATGTACTTCTCCAATGTAACCGGCGAACGCCACCCATCTCTCCCAAAAATCCCAGGCATCATTTCCTCTGCTATGAACGAACTCGAAGCGTCAAGGATAAACCCCGTCTGTCCGCTCGAAAACCTATCCCTCACATTCTCCTTCGAGACCTGGTTATATACACAGTACCCTGATATTTTGAAGCAGTCTTTCTACAATGGCAGTAAATATACTCTGGATCTGTTGGATGTCATGGGTGTTCTTAGATTCGGGGTGAAGAGGTTGAGGAATCTATCGATAGTGGTTAGTGCGTATATTGAGCTAGAGCTGGAGAGGATCCCCCGGGGTCATTGGAGATGGGAGATGATGTTGTTGAGGTCTGTGTACGTGGATATCCCTGCTGAGGAGGATACGATGATGAGGTTTTTGGAGTTGCTGGTATGTGGGCGGGATGTTGATACGGTGAATGTGGTGTATACATGACCTTACCGAACGGGTGTGTGGTCTGTTTTGATCATCGGGTTATTCTTTCTCTTTCAAGTTTTTTTTTTTTTCTTCCTCGGGCTTGTTTTTTTCTTTGAATTTGATGGTTTCTTTCTTTACTAGTACTCTCGGTGTCTGGTTAGTCTTCCTTTTAAATTTTAATACTTGGCTCGATCGTTAAACATAGTAATAGTTACTTAAGTGGTTATCAGGGCCCCGAATAAGGCCTTAGGTTGACGATATATCTGATCAGATTCCAGGTGGATGATTAGGACGGACGCTTCTTGATGAATCTGTTTTGTTCAAATATCCACGTTTACTTTAAGTATATCTATTTTGGCGGTATTCTAAAAAATGAGGCAAATATCATTGCCGATTTCAAATAATCCAAAAAAGGTTCTTAAAAAAATGGTAAATATACAGGAGTAGCTACTACAGATTACAAAAGTATGCTTAGAATATCGCAGATAGAAAGAGAAATAAATATACGGAGCGCTGGAATTTTTCCAACTACCACCGCCAAAAGGAAGACAGAAAAACTATGACGAGGGGATATCGTTATTTTTGCTCAACAAAAGAAACAAGGAAAGGAAACCCAATATATTGCTAAAACAGAGGTATTTCTTTTTGCTATCCAATGAAGAAAAAGGAAAAAGATTCGCAAGGAGGTCTCTGGGAGCCTCTATCTCCAAGATTGCAAACCAGACCAAGGATCCTGCTGGCCTGGCGGCCTCTGTCCAGGTGGTGGAGGTGGAGGCGGGGGTTGTTGCTGTTGCTGCTGCTGCGGGTATCCTTGAGGTGGATACTGTTGCGGGAAACTTTGCTGTCTGTTGATTGGCGGGGGGCCCGGTGGGGGTGGTGGAACGTAGGCGCCGGGGTTATATGGCTGTTGAGGCGGATACTGGGCATACGGGGGGTAATTCTGCGCACTCGACCCCCTTCTGACATATTGTCCGTTGGGATATTGTTGCTGTGGTTGCTGAGGCATCATTTGTGGATATTGCTGAGGCTGTGCATTGGGTGAGAATTGGGCGCCGTATACATTCGTGGGAGGTTGTTGAGGCATTGGAGGGAACCCTGCGTAGCGAGGAGTTTGCGGTGGGGACGCAATAGGGTTTTGTCCAACGGATATTGGCGACGGCGAGTGCTTGCCCACCTGGTCACCAACTGACATTTTCTCCATCAACTCCCGGATTCGCTGTTGTTCCCTTTCTGCTGTTGCCGTTGCTCCTCTTTCCTTCTCGATTTTGGCTAGTAATGCTGCTCCCTCTTGTCGCCGGTTGTTCACAAAGACATCGACATTTTTGTCAAGACTGTCGACGGTGTCCTTCATCTCGCCGTAGAAGCTCTTAGCTTTGTCGAGACCAGATTGTATATCCAAGAAAGCACGGTATACTTTCTTGAAAGCGGAAACAACAGCAGCCTTGTTCTTGGCCAGCTTTTCGTATCTGGATTGTTCAGATCGCACCCGCTTATCCTGCAGTAACTCGCCGTAGGCAGCTGTCAGGTCCTTCATCAATGACTGTTGCTTATGAGTAGCCTGTAGCAGCCGATTTTGGTGTGGTCTGAATTTCTCCAGCTCGGAAGCAAACAGCTGCCCTTCAATATTTCCCATAGCCTTCTTGTTCAATATGAGGACATGATTTATATCATCATTGTGGACCTAAGATCAGAAAAGTTAGTTCCGCTACATTCATCAATTTGAGCCGCAAAAGAAATCACCTTTTCTTTTAGGTCTTTTAGAACCTGCATACGCTCTCGCTTGATCAAGTTCAACTTTTTCAATAGCTCTTCCACCCGCTCGATCTGTGCCATTACACTGATCTCGCCCGATTCATCGACGTCCAACAAGCTGCCTTCCTGTTGAGGCGTATTTCGCTTATCTAGCCGATAACCGTTCTTAACCAGCGCCTTTTGGAATAGAACATCCGCCTCGTCCTTCTCTCCCGCGACTCTCAAGTCCTCGATATCATCCGCGTATTGAGTATATTGATTCAAAAGCGCGGCATCAGATTCGCTAGCCGCATCAATAGCGTTGGAAAGGTTCTTAATATCCTCTCTTAGCGTTTGCGTTAATGCTGAAGAGGGTTGCTGTACCCAGTCGTCCAGATACTTTGACCTCATCTTCTCGCAAATGGCTTCTTCTGTATCTAAAGCCTTTGCACAAGCCATTAAAACCTCTTCAACACGAAGTTTATCGTCCTTTAGTTCATCGAAAACGTTGACGAGCAGCGGTTCATGCGCAATCTCATCAGCCCAAGCTCTAAACTCCGGATCCACCTCGAGATTCTCCTCAAACCCTCCTTTCAGCATTTTTAAGCTTCCAGGGAGCTTGAGATAGTCTAGAGCAGCAGCGAGTTCCGAATTTGCAATGTCGCACTTCTCGGTCTCGGCTCGGATGAGCTTGGCCTTTTCCTCGTCGTACAAGGACGCGGATTCCGTGACCGACATTGGTACGATCTTGTTGAAAATATCGGGTCCTATTATCCGTTGGATATCTTGACCAGCGTAAAGTTCTTGTACGGGAATCGCTTTTGAGGCTGGAAGCTTGGAGATTGCGGCGAGTGATGTCTCGCTGGGTATCGTTTGGTGGTAGATGTAATCATTGTCCTTTTGAAACTCCGCCCTTTTCTCTTGCACCATCGCCAAATGCCGTTTAGTGAGATCTATGAGTGTGGGACCGGTTTCTGCGACGAGGTTGGCGTTGGCAGGTACACTCGATGGGAACGAAGATGCTGTTTTGGAGGCATCTCTGGCAAGCCTTTCTGCGACACCCATCCGGGCGAGTCCGATGCCAAATTGGTTGGTGCTGTTTTCATGCAAAGCTTGGTAATACTGGGCCAGCGAGCCTAGATAGTTCATTTTCGCCTTATAGAAGAGATTAGCAAGCTGCGGGCTGATCCTCACAAATCTTGAGAGGAATTACCTGAACTAAAATCAACCACGGCTTTCCGAATATGTCTTTTGAGATATTCTCTTGACAACCTTCGGCTGATTGTGAGTATAAAAATCCGGCCTGGGCCGCCAACTTGGCCAGCATACCGGGCTTCTTCCCGTCTCCAATTTGCTTTTCCAAAAATACTTCCTGCGCCTGTGCTAGCATTATATTGATCAGGGTTTTGACGGTATCCCGGCTGAGATCAGTAGACGGGGCGTGTAAGAAGTTCTCGTTAATATACGTAAACATCCCTGCCGAAGCCTGAAACGAGTGGTAAGCGGTTTTAAGTCCAGCGTCCTCCGAGCGGTTCTGATTGGCGGCATGACAGGATAGAACGGCCGAGATGTTGAAGATTATAGATGCTTTTTCGTAGGCCAGAGAGTATTGTGAGATTTGCTTGTGTGTGAAAGCGTCGTACCTAAGGATATGCACAAGAAGGATAAGCTTGAGTCCCAGATTCCCTGGCATTTGTGTATAGAATATTATGCAAGTAGAACACGGTGAGCGCCGGAGATATCATACCATGTGAATGAAATTTTGATGTGATTCTCATCGACGGGGAATCTCAAGTCTAGCAGTTCCAGCTGGCCGTAGTATCGGTATAGTAAATCCCGTCCAGCGGCGGAGTCCTTTCCCGCACCCCGCATGTCCTGACGCAGCCGGTTGAGAGTCGCACATTCTTCGTTGTACTTTTCGGGGTCGCCGTATGTTACCCGGATGTAGTTTTTAAGAGGGGAGACCCAGTCGATTTCTTGGGTTGTCTTTAAGGGACAGCTGATCATGGGAGCCTGATGGAGTTCGGCCATTGCTACGTTCGTCCTCTGGTGAGAAGAGAGGGTGAGGAGGACGAAGGGAAGGGAGGTCGGAGGGAGCGGCGAGATGTCCGGCTGTCGGCTGAGGGGTTATTGATATGATATTGTGGTATTGTTGTTATCAGGGTGACGAGCGAGGGTGGTGGTGACGAAGAAGGTGGGTTGTTTCGAAGTCCAAGCCAACTCAGTTGCCCGCCCGCTAAGCGCTAACTAAGTAATTACCGCCACCACGGTCAGCTATACTTGTCAGGTTAGCCGTAGCTGCCGAATATTCCAAAGGTGAACGAGAGGGTAGAATATGAAGATAATATACGGGTGATGGGAATATTCAAAGCGCATATATAAAAAAGGAGTATTGGAGAGGATGAGAGTATAAAAAAAGGTGAAAGGGTGGTGGTGGTGGGAAATGGCAGCCGGAGCTAAGCTCTGTCTGGGACACCGGGCGGCTGATAGTCTCTCACTCGTCCCAACCAACCAGACAAATTTGCAAATTAGAAGGATGGGATGTACGTACTTTCCTTTTCCTCCGTCGACCTAACTACAGTAGTAACCGACTGACTAAGGCTCCAGGTTTATGGCTTAAGCTTTGGTCCAGGGCCGGCGGGCTCGTTTTAAAGAGGGTCTCGCGGAGTAGCGTTCTCTTCTTCTTTGAACGCGGAATTCGAATCTGGAATCTTGAAACATGCAGGAACCGAGAACCAGAGCTCGCGATCGATACGATGATACCTGCTCAATCTCGGTATTTGAGTAAGTACTGAAGTACTTACTCAATAAGCAGGCATATTTAATCAAGTATCTGTTATACGATTTGGGCACCGTCGGTTCTCGGCCCTCATCTCATGATTGATATCGAGATACATATATATATCAGTAATATCTTCTTGAGGCCCGTTTGGCCAGTGTGGTTAATTATAATTGGATATATATATACTTAAGTACATACATATCGCATGGGTAATTGGTCTATATATACATCTTTGCATGTCATTATTGTTATTTCACCAGTTGGATAGCTTGATAACTTGATCCAGTTACAACTAAGTCAAGAAGGATAGCGTCCCACAATGTCGGGATCGCTCGCTACTTTAGTTCTTTAAGCCTCTGCGGCCGCGAGAATCCAACTTGGATCTCGGATAATATATAAGAAGAAGACACAGCCTCGACTATAATGAATGATATCATAGCGGATATATATATAACTCTTTCGCTCCGTCTGTCTTTTTTATCTCGTCATCATCGATAATAAATCGAGCCAGAAGAACGATTCTGTGCCTCGTAAATGCCTTGGCGCAATTATCTCCTCCAATCCATCCAATCCCAGCTCGCCAGTCGTGCGGTCGTGCCACAGCGGCGCCTAAACTCCAATCCTTCGAATGGTTGGATCGCCCCACCTGACGAGCCCTTCCGATTCCAAAAAGGCTTCGAAGCCAAAGCTGCAGATGCGAGTCAATCGAATCAGCACAAGTCGTATTCTTCTCATTCGGTTATGAGTATATTTCCGGCATGGATCGATCCCAGTCAACGATTCTAATCTGCAGGGAGTCTCCCGCGCCGCTATTTATAACAACATCCATGATATCCAACCACATATGCTCAAGTAGTACTACTTAAAGTAAGCACTTAATCTACCAAAATAGATTCTCCGTACTCATACATAATTGAATTGTAACCGGTGCAACCTTATACTCAAAAAATCAGAAAGAAAAAACGAAAGGTACATACGCCGGACACCAGTGCCTTAACGTTACATGGTATCAATCCTATAATACACACTCCATAGTCTATCGAAATTATTATTACGCCTTGCTTTCAAAATGGTGTTTCCATCGCATCACTATCATCCTCGTCGTCTATAATCTCCCCATCGTACTCAAAAGCAAACTCTTTCCACTCCGGTATTCGCCTCTCTTTCATTTTTAGGGCTAATTTGTGCCCTATAATCTTATATTTAATATGCGTCTTCTCATCATTCAGGAGCGTCAAACTCAAATCGGCTGCCCAGGTGTATAGCTGCCCTCTGAGTTTCCACAATTCCACCATATCCACCCACGGCGGGGTTTCTTGCAAAGATTTAAGTCTATCCGTGACAGCTGTGATTCCAGCAATAACCTCAATAACAACAGTCGCTTCACCAGTCGTCAAAGCCGTCGATAATTTGTCGTGCAACGCTAATATTTCAAAATGCATTAGAATCGGCAGGATTGTTGTCGCGTTCACTCCCTTTCCGATCACGTAGTGTTTGTAATGAGGGTACATGATTACGAGTCTATTCATGTATTCCATAGCTTTCGTGTAATCCTTGTTGGGAGGAGAATCTCCCTGGTCATCGGTAGTCGCATTCTCGTCTTCCCAACTCAGGATCTCCACCCCCAGCTTCCATATCCCCTTGAGCCTGAGATTCCTCACATCGGTCTCCGAATCGCTTAGCAGCAGTAATTTGAAGGCTCGTTTCGCTCTCTTCCAGTCCCGTCGGAGCAAACAGAGATGCAGAATAGTATTTAGATTGCTCATGTGCTTCGCATGGAGCGACGATGGTTGTGTCGGCGGTAACGCATCGGTGATATCTTCGTCGTAGCCTGCATTTCGTATTCTGTGCTCCAGGTTCCCTCTGGCCGATTTACGCGTCTCCTCAGAGACAGTTTCGTCGTTGGAGGTATTGTTTTCGTCGTCCGGTTCGCCATCCACCGATGCTGGTGTCAGCGCAATAACCGGAGTCCACGGAACCGCTGTCGGCGTCTGGGTTTGCGATACAGGTCCACGTAAGCCGCCACTACTGCTGTCGTTGCCGTTGCCGGTTGACTGCCGTTGGACGGCATTGAGATTCTCATTTTCTGCGACCTTCTCATCATCTTCTCCGTCGCTCGGTCTGTCTACGTCTTCGTCGTCGTCGTCTTCTTGGCCGGGTTCCGTGCCCAGACTCTTGGTTCGCTTTCGTTTACGGGTTTGTCCAGAGGTGGTGACCGACTGGTAGGATAGTGGAATGAAGGTGGAGTGGGCTATTGGATAGGTGAATGCTGGCTGTGAAGTCATCTACTCGGGCCACTCAACGATGGACCCCGATCACAGGTTCATCGGTTCTACCATCGAATTAGCAATCGCTCCTACTCCCTCCTCATCCTGCTGGATAGGATGCATTAAACCATTCAAACGGCCGGACAGTAAAGGAAGGTGCTCGAAAGGACTTTTCATACCTGCCATCACGTAATCGACTTCCAGGTGCTTCCAAAAGTATAGTAATAGCGAACACTTCGTCGAACCGCTCGGATTACGACGATGGGTAAGTAAGTAGTTTTTAAAAAGAAGAGAAAATTTTGGGAAGAAGCTCGGCGCAAGCGAGACTTTTCTGTCCTTCATTCTTTTTGGGGGACTCTGCGACAAACCAAGAAAGTAAACCAAGCAAACCCCACCGCCGCCACTTATTACTGCGTCATTGCACAGCTCTCCGCCCCCTTCACTCCTACTTTCAGTCCACCGTAGAGCCTTATTCAATACCATCGTCTCCATCTCTCTACCGATATTTCATTCATAACGCGAACTTCTTGCTTCGCTCTGAGACCTTCTTTACTATCCTTCGCACATACAGCAAGCCTGGCTTTTTTTCCAACGTCGAAATGTGAGTTTTGGAGCTCAAAATAGACGCGACCTACCAACCCAGAAGCTAACAGTCCCCTCTCTGTCTACTAGGATTCTATCGATAGTCTCCGGTCTCCTCCCCGATGAAGGAAACCTCAGTCTTGAGGTCTTCCCGGACTTTCCTCTGTCTTCCTTAAAGGAGATGATAGCCGAAGAAACACAAGGCCAAATTCCATCGGACCAACAGTTTCTATACCACAACGGCCACCTACTCGCCGACGACACAAAGACGCTAGAAGGGCTCGGTCTCAACGACAATGACGTCTTGGAACTCCACACCCGGCAGACTCTACAGCAATTACGGCAGGCTCAGAGAGGACCAGCCAGCGGCCCTGCTGGTAGACAACCAGCCGCTGGAGGACGGCAAGGTGGTGGTGATTTCATGACGGACACCGAAGTCATTCGGCTGAGGTTACTTGGTAATCAGAATATGATGAGCCAGCTGAGAGAACAGCAACCGGAACTAGCGGATGCGGTTAATGACCCACAGCGGTTCTCCCAGATATACCAGATGCTGGACCAGAGGAGACGGGATGCCGAAATGGAAAAGGATAGAGAAATCGTATGTTGTTATCCAAACACATCGTCGTCACATTCAACGGGGCTGACAATATATAATAGGCTAGATTAAACGATGATCCGTTCAACGTTGAATCCCAACGGCGTATAGAGGAACTCATCCGAGAAGAGGCCGTCCGAGAAAACCTCCAAAACGCTCTAGAATACAACCCGGAATCCTTCGGTCGTGTAACAATGCTTTACGTCCCCGTAGAAGTCAACGGACACCCCGTCAAAGCGTTCGTAGATTCTGGTGCACAGGCCACAATCATGTCTCCTAAATGTGCTGAAGACTGCGGTATCATGAGACTTATCGATCGAAGATTCGCGGGTATCGCGAAGGGTGTCGGCACAGCCAAGATTCTCGGAAGAGTACACTCCGCTCAGATCAAGATTGGAAACTTGTTCTTAGCGTGTTCGTTCACTGTCATGGAAGGGAAGGACGTCGATCTTCTTTTGGGTCTTGACATGCTCAAACGGCATCAAGCTAGCATAAACCTCAAAGATAATGTTTTGGAGTTCGGAGACACGAGAGTCATGTTCCTACCTGAAAACGAGTGCCCGACCAGCTTCGAAGCTCCCGGGCAGCATGAAGAGCCGGTTTTGGAAGGACCTGCGGGAAGTCTCGTGGGTGGGCAGAGTGGTGCTATGATTCGTCCGCCCGCTGTCAACCCCAACTTCCAGGGTCCTGGGCATACCGTCGGTGGTGGTGCTGGCTCCTCGGAGACACCTGCTTCGGTCACAACACCTCAACCCCAGACTTTGCTCTCCCCCACCACGCTTCCTCCCACCGGTGCTTCGTTCAACCCGCCCCCACTTCCGCAAGGCAGGCAGACGCAACATCCACCAGAGAAGGTGGCGCAACTCACAAGTCTTGGGTTTTCAGAAACAGAAGCTATCCAAGCGTTAAATACAGCAAATGGGAATGTAGACTTAGCTGCCAGCCTGCTATTTGGTTAGAGGGAGTTTCTTTCCGTACTTGGGTGCATTGTCCAACGTGGGTTTGGGGTGTTTTGTTTACGAATACATTCGATGTCATTTGTCGGTGGTTTTAGCTTGCATGGGGAGGATTCTAGTCCTAGCTAGTTCGTATGACTTTATCAAGCATGGGGGTTGATATATCGATATGTATAATGGATATTAAGGGAGGCATGGGTTTGGTTTAATGAAGCGAAACAATTTCGCCGACGAGGCTAAGTAATTTTATTCTTTTACTCGATACATGCGTGGACTATCAATGACGGATATTTTTTTCATCCACTTCCGTGGAGAAAAGGATGCCCTTGACCTACATTTTCTCGTCAACGTGCATATGCATGTCTCAGCTGAACGTAAAGGCTTTCGTTCCTTTCTCGAATTTGACCAGTAATAATTGTCTAGATTTATATTATTACAAACATAGATTTTATCAAAAATTTCCACCGCTGATGTATATGCAAAGTCATGAGAGCATTAAAAGGGCAACCAAGGGATCCCGAAAAATATATTAATGAGGAAGTCAAGTCGGAACAAATCGAACCTCAAGAGACAACAAAAAGAAAGGAGCTCAGTGGTGATATCCATTCGATGTGATCCCGTTGCCATTCCAGACTCCATTATTATTATTATTATTAGATTCTATCTTCTTAGCTTGAACGGTAGCAGCACGGCCGTTCGTGTGACCGTTACTCTGACCATTCGCGGTTGGTTTGAAGATCGAGTCTACGACTTCACCAGCCCTAACCGCGAGAACGGAGAGGAGAGTATCACTCAACTATTACCGCAAATCAATTGTTAGACTTTACTTGATCCTCTCACGAATATAACTTGATGAAAGGTTAAGAAAGAAAACTCACCCCGTGTGTCATCTCGTTACATCCTTGGAGGTATATACCGGCATCGGAGCCAACTTTGCCTTCTCCAAACTGTACTCTGTAATCTCGACCCACCGGGAACCTCTCCACGCTAGGATCATCGAGCAATACCTGCGTAGGCGCCAATAATTCCTTATGCATATCTCTCGCATACCCAGTCGCAACAATCACAAGATCAAACTCGTTGTTCTCAATCGTGTCCACGCCGTTTTCTCGATGTGACATTTGAAGACTTACTTGCTTTTCAGAGGTTGAATCATTGAAGCCTATAATTTCGGTGTGATTTTGGATTTTCAATCTCCAGCTGGAACCGGAAGGGTCTCTTAGTCTCTGAACGTAGAGGTCATGGTAAATTCGCTCGATGAGTTCTAAGCGGACAACGCTATAGTTTGTCGCTCTATTTTCCACAAGTTGTGCGCGACGTTCTTCCGGAGATGTTTGGAAAAATTTGTCCGTGGCGGACGGGTTGAAGATTTCATTTACACTTTTGGCGATTTTTTTTTTTCAGCATACATCATATTTTTTATTTTTGTCAGTGTTATTAAACTTGAGAGGGAAACTTACAATGGACTGTCATCACTAGGCTTCAAAGCATCACCTCTTATGAATAGCGTTGTCTTTGAATTTGGATATTTCGAAGAAACGTCCGAGAAGACTTCAGCAGCGCTCTGACCAGCTCCCACAACCGCGATCCTGTATCTTCCGTCGAAATCTAATAGAGTCTGCGGTACCCTCGAAGAGTACTGTGAGGAATGTACAATCCTAGGATGATAACTGGGCAACGGCTTTGGCAACAACGGTCTACCGCCAACAGCAACAACCACATGTTTCGCCAACCTCCTCTCCTCGATCCCCCCGATTTGCGAACGAACAATAAAGCGGTCCACCACCCTCTCGGAGTTCTGTCCCATGACAGGTTCAACCAACGTCACGGTTTCACCGTAGCTCACCACATCGTTGAACTTGCTGGCGCACCATTGCATGTAGTCGTTATATTCCTCTCGCAAGGGTAGGAAGGTATTAAGATTGATGAAATCCAGCAGTCTATCCTTCACCTTGAGGTAGTTTACAAACGTGAACTCCGAGCAAGGGTTTCGAAGGGTCGCTAGATCTTTCATAAAGCTTATTTGCATCTTGGAACCGGGAAGCAGCATTCCTGAATGCCAGACGAACTGTTGCTGTCGTTCTAGGAAGAGAACTTTGGGTCGAGTGGTTTCTGGGAGTATCTCTTGGATCGCAATGGCGATTGCTAGAGATGCTGGTCCGAAGCCTACGCATATGAGGTCGTAGACTTCTTCTTCTTCACCTTTGTCCCTTTGGTGGGAATCGCCGTTATATTGGCCCATTGTGTCTTTAAAGTTGAAGGGGACTTTGTGGGATGTGTTGGAATTCTACTCTTTTTTTTGTTAATATGATGTTAGCCTAGTCTCGTTGCCAGATGCTGCGGTTTAAAGTTGCGACGTTGGAGATATGATACTTGCCGAAACCAAAGCCAAAAGAGATGACTTAATAGATCTGAAATGATGAGATCAGATGTCCTAATTCTAGGGACATAAATTATAGGAAAAGGCGCAAGTAAGGACCTTTGCCTCTAAAAAAAATATGGTGACGCAATTGAAAGAGTTTAATCAGATTAAGGGCGGGAAGTTGGAAGCAGTTCGAACTTTGGCAAAGTAAAGAAAGAGGCTCGATCGCGAACCGAACTAGGCGACTCGCCTTTCTATATATGAGACTTCAACAATATAGGATGACTTTCTTTTTTTTTTTTTTTTTTTCGCTGTGTCGGATCAGATACGGAAGAAGACCTCCCGGCATATCCCATTTAGGCTCTTGCATTCAAGGGCATGCTATGACAATCGCATGACCCCAAGACTACTTACCTTTGCAGCGAAGAAGTTCATAGCTAATGTGAGCTAGCTTACGCTTGGGTAACGGTTATCCGTGTCCACAGCGGGGCAGAAGAGCTGTGCTGCATGCCTGATACAAATAACGGTCTCCGAAATATGCAACATCTGTAACATTTGCACCATGTAAAGAAATTCGAAAGAACGGGTTCATATTTTTTATGGGTTTTGAAAATTTTCTTATTCCGCTCCACTTTTTTTTTTACTTGCTCATTTCCCCGAATCGAATGACGCTGAACTCCCTCCAGGAACATATTATTTGTTTTCTTTTCTCTCTTTTCGTTAGTTTAGTTTCATAGCCACAAGCTCAATAATACCTTGCGAGAAAAAAAAAAAAAAACCTAGTGCAGAATCTCAAGAATTTCAAAATTGTTTTTCTTCTTTCATCAGAGTATCGATTCATGTTGCCGCGGAACAAAGAGGGGAGCTTGTCTGCGAAATCGTTTGTGAGGACCCCGGAAAAGGCGCTCCCACCACACAAAAGTTCAGATTTTGCCAGGTCGATGTCAAAATTGGGTCATTGTTACCCAAACAGGATACTACGGGGATTTTCGACAGCGGACTTTTCTCCGGTATCGGATCTTATCTGATGCATCTGATTCGTACTGATGAGGTCTTTTTTCGCAGTTACAACATGTATTTTTTTACGACAGTTGCAAGCTGCGCAAGGATCACACCCTGCTTGGCTGACATTATCAGATCTTCACAATCACTTGGCGAGAATATCCTCATGCCTGTTTCGACGAAGAGCGGTTGCAAATATCGACGGCGAAGAAATCTCCAAGAAATGAAGCATGAAGAAAAAATTTTCATGATCCAGGATTTTCAAAGGTTGCCTTCTGACTTCTCCGGGATCAGATAATTTATAGGTGTAACAAACTTAAAAGGACTACGTAAAAGAGGGAGGAGTCAAGGAGTTCCAAGGCAAAGCGGACAGATTATCAGATTGATCAGTGACAAACGGACGACAAAGAGTGGGTACCTGATGGAACGAACGTGGGACAAGGTTTCCCGCCCCTGTCGTCGTAATAGATAATTTCTTGTCAGATTGATCTAGGAAACTTGATGACAGGTCTAGCAAGCAGGATGATGTTTCCTTGCGTGAAAATTTTTATCAGATCATCAAGATTGTGCTAGGGTGCTAGGGTTTGTTGGAACAACTGAGTTCCAGTTTCCAATGTAGGTTACTCCGGTGTGGCTATAGTCTCGTAACTCTGGATCTATATCTAGTGATGACAAAAGATTGACTGGTCCATACGAAGCTAATCAAGTTGCATGTTATATGAGTGATGAGCGCGGGCACTGTTGCGCCAGGCGCAATCTTTTCCTTTTAAATTAATTTATTTATGATCCCAGACTTTTAAGATCCTAGCTTTCGGAATATAGTTTTATCTTACTTCCGGAGCATCTGTAAAGAGAAGCTTGCGGTAGAGTTGGAGTTTAATATTTCATATTCAAATCTCGAAGCGTGGGAAACCCAAGACCGAATTGCGGAATTATAAACGAAAGGCAACAATTCTCGAACTTAACATTGCTAGACAAAAGAGACTATCTAACTCGGGTGTCCTCGATTCTGACAATAATAATAAGGTGACATGCAGTTGCGGGGGATGCAGACGAGGAACCGAGGTCATACCCTTCGCATATATGCAGCTTCGGAATTTTCCTGAACCGGACGGCTAGGTGATGCGACGACGACGACGCATGAATTCGATCTGCTAATATTAATATATAGGCTGCAGCCTTTTATTTTCTTTTCTCGCTTCTCGCCTTTCAACCTACGTACCTGCGAGGCAAGAATTGGGTCTTCTTTTTGTGCTTTCTTTTTTTTTTTCGTTACCCATATCCAGGCGCTGGTTCAGAGTTTTCAATCACGCGAATCTTTAAAGTAAATGTTAGCGCATCGAATGAAGCGAAAGATAAAATGCGGCCCCCACTGGCGACGGTACTGCCAGGGATACGGGTGATCATGCTGCCGCCAATGCTGCATGATACATATACATGTAACTCGCAGCGCTAGAAGCTAGCTTCCTGTTCTAGGTCATTTCCTAGGGTCTACGAGAACATGTCAACCGCGGGTCTTGGGGTCATTCTTGGTATCATGGCTTACAAACTCAAGGGCTCAAAGACACTAGCCAGATAGCTCTAGTCGGTGTTTCCTCGAACCTGAGTTTCCAGAATCTGACGCAGAAATGAAATGAGAGAAATATAATTCTTTTTTATGGGAATTTGCCGCCTTTCAGAGCAGCGGCCTATTTTGGCGAAAAGAAGGGAGCTCTTTGGAAACTTTCAAAGAAGGAAAATTGTCACCAATTTAAATTAAAGCTCGATTGTTGCGGGTGATGTAAAAAACTTTTGACTACCAAAGACCATGACGGTCATACAAACTTAAGTACTTGGCGAAAGACTACGGAAGATCTAGGCAAGGACGGTTCGGCGAAAGCTGTCCTAGAAAAATTAAGAATCATTTTCAAAGTATACAACGCTCTTCGGGCGATGTCGCAACGGCATCCAAGATCGAATTCTTAAGGCTATATAATTTCATTTGGAGTCAAAGATTTATCGCTTTAAAACCACACGCCACATGCACACCGTCAAAGCAAAGCGGGGAAATGTGTTAGAATATAGTCGAATGAGGACTACTATCATACCATATCTATATTTGATTTTTTAATCTCTACGTACCTTAATTTCGTTCTCTGCTCTTCCTCTTGCAATTGCTCGTCTACAAAGATATTGAAGCACGCCTCTAGCTCCCTCTACGGCTCTTGCGCTAGCACGATGTCGGTGATGCAATGCGTAAACCCGAATGATCGTGTCGGCGATACGGATAGCGTCGGCCTTACGGAGCAAAAACCACAACAAGCAACACAACAATCCGCTTTGCCTGTCATATTTCCAAATCTCACTGGACGAGCAAACCCTGGCCAACGTGGAAGTCTTCCATTGCAAAAGTCTCTTCTCACTTACGATACTCCTCTTAGTATTCTTCAGCAGCGTTGTGAGAACCTCGGGGTCTCCATAAGCTGCCTCTGCCAGTCCGTATGGGCACGATTGTTGTCCCATTATACTGGGGAACTAGAAATTTCTTTCGGTGCTTTTGAATCCGACACGCCATTGTCGGAACCAGAGCGCGGAGGATGTCTTTGTAAAGTATGGAGAAGAAATACCTCTACAATAGACATCGCTTTTGCTTCCGGGAAGGGCGATAATGATGTTCGGAACGAGCTTGGGGTTTTATCAAAAGATACGCGGGCAGACATCTATGAAACTGTCGTATCGGTTTACTCTGCAGAATATGAGATCCCACAAATTTCACAAGCGGCAGCGGAATCTGAGGTTTGTGGACAGACTCTGACTTTGACCACTCTAATCCGTTTGTCACTAATTAAAATAAAATAGTTCGTTGTTCACATTGAAGTCCTTCTCAATACGAGAGTAGACCTTCTACAGTTGACAGTTCATTATGATCCGTAAGTTCAGTCTCGTGTTCAAGATTGAGGATTATTCATGTAACGTATTAGCTAACTTGTTTGGGATGAAAGAGCATATTTGACAGGGGATTCTTCGTTGCTCATCGCGAGGGAATTTCTCGGGACTCTTACGCTTGAGTCAGCTAGTCCGAAAAATGAGCAAACTAGAACTTCAAGGCTACATCCGGATATTCTGTCAATATCTCAGCGTGCGTCGGAAAAGGCTCCAGTCGATATTACTGACAAGAGGCTTTTCATACATCATCTTTTTGAAAGGCATGCAGACGCAACTCCCGAGCGAGTGTGTTTAGAGTTTCTTCATGATAAAGGCGATGAATTGGAAAGCTGGACTTTTGGAGAGCTTAATGAGAAATCAAACCGCATCGCTCACTTGATAATCGATAATGGTATTGCTTGCGACGAAGCGGTGCCTGTTTGTCTTGATAAAGGACCTCTCTTCTACGCCTGCATTCTTGCTTGTATGAAGGCAGGTGTCCCGTTTACGCCGGTCGATCCTGTTATCCCGGTGGCCAGGAAAACATTTATGATCGAAGAGCTTCAAGCAAGATACGTTCTCTCCACTCCAGAACAATTCAGGGGTCACGAGGGTGCTGCGGAAATTAGTCTCCTTGACGTTTCCGACAAAACATCCCTCCAGAAATTTTCATCCCAGAACCCCCAAGTGCCTCATCTTAACGAACGATCACTCGCCTATAGACTTTATACGTCGGGCTCCACTGGTCAACCAAAAGCCGTCTCCCTAGAGGTTGGAAGCGTAGTCCATGCCATCCAGCGCTCCATTGATTTACTTCCTTTGCATCATGATACCCGCTTGTTACAGTTTGCAGCAATTACCTTTGATATGTGTTATTTTGATTGTTTCTTAGCATGGAATGTTGGCTTTACATTAATATCGGCGAGTAAGAGGCATCTCCTAGGAGAACTAGAAGAAACGGTGAGGAGATTACAAATCAGTTTCCTTGATTTGACACCATCAGTTGCTGCTACGCTCAACGCGACCGAACTACCCGAGGTCGAGATGCTTTACTGCATTGGAGAAGCGATGCCTTCAAAGATTGTCCAAGATTGGGAAGGGCGATGTGTCAATTCCTATGGACCTACAGGTATATCATACTCGCTTCCTCACGCCGTCAATACGTAACATACAACTAACTATCGTTATAGAAGCGGCGATGCTCTGCACTATAACAAACGTCAGCAAAGACACAAAATCTGCCAATTTTGGAGAACCCTTCAGCGGAATGTCACTATACATATTGGATAAAGAAGTTCCGACTATTCTGCCGCGAATGGCAGTTGGAGAACTGTGCATATCAGGTCCCCAACTCGCTCGCGAATACCACAGAAATGAAGCCAAGACGGCTAGCAGCTTCATCTCATTGGACTCTGGTTTGCGTGTTTATAGAACCGGAGACCTTGCAAGGATGTTGGCTGACAGCACATTCGAGTTTATCGGCCGCAAGGACGACCAAGTCAAGCTGAGGGGCTTCAGAATTGAACTTGGGGAAGTAAGCGCTGTTCTACACGATTGCCATCCGCTCATTAAAGATGTTGTCACTCTGGTTCTCAAGCATTCGGATGAGGAGAAGGAACAGTTGGTTGCATTCTTGTCTTTCGCGAATCGTAAAAATCGTCTTGAGCCCCCTAGTATCCAAGATTGTGATGAGTTTGATTGGGAAGATATCGAAAATTTTGCAAGAAAAGCCGCGGAGACAGCTCTACCCCAGTACATGCTGCCGCATATATATTTCCCTATCAGCTGGATTCCTATGTCAGCTGCAGCTAAAGTTGACAAAAGATCCTTATGCGAACTCTTTCAACAGAGCGATATTTCACAATTTGGGAGAAGAAGAGAGGCTAATACCCCGGGATCTGATGAAGAGTTTGACGATATTTCTATAAAGATTAGAGATATTTTTGCGGAAGCCTCAAACTCCAATCCAGAGACGATTGGGGTGGATACAACCATATACCAACTAGGTTTGGATAGTATTAGTGCACTAGCGGTCGCCAGGTCTCTGAAAGCAATTGGTATTAACGCCAGTGTCTTGGATATCATTGAAGTAAGATCAAAATTTACATAATCATGTTAGTTAGGCGGTTCTTCAACTAACGTTTCTTATAAATCAGAATCCGACCATTCGCAGTTTAAGATCGCACATCCTGGGAGATATAGACCCAGTTCCAGCTATCCATTACGAAAATCCATTTTCTTCTTTCAAACATCAACAAATGGCCGCTGTCTGCGAATCGGCTGGTATTCCTCGAGATAAGATAGAAAATATTTTGCCTTGTTCTCCTATGCAAGAGGGCATCTTATCACAGTTTCTCCAGTCCAAAGGTGCTTTATATTACAACGCAATACTCTTCGAACTCAATGGCATTGGCCTCGACAGGTTGGAACGAGCTTGGCAGCAAGTTGCAGAACAAAATGATATTCTTCGAACAGGTTTCGTAGAGCACGAGGTAGATGGTGGACATTATGCTATGGTGGTACACAAGACAACTTCCAGTTCTTCGATCCGTCGAATGGAAACCCAGACCCCAGTCGAAGAATTGATGCTTCAAATTCAAAATGAGGAGACACAAAAAGTATTGTCGAACATGGCTCTTCCTCCATGGTGTGTTACTCTCGTATATGGCACCAGTTCATACATGATCTTCACAGCTCTCCACACCATCTACGATGCCCAAACTCTCCAAATACTTCTTGGCGATGTGGAGAAGCTCTATCTTGGGTCTCAACCAGCAATCCACTCAAGTTTCGCACCGATATTGAAAGATATGCTGCGAATTTCACGAGATCAGGAAGCAATCGATTGCGCAGCAGACTACTGGAGATCGATATTACAAGATTGTCCGGTCACTAAGTTTCCAACCATGACTCCACTTAGTGTCGAAACAGGTGAATTCTTCGCATCTTACAGAAAATGTACTGTAACCATGAAGAATGTCGAGGATCTATGCAAAACGGCTGGTTTCAGTTTAGGCGCCGTTGGCCAAGCGACGTGGGCAAAGCTGCTGGCGATGTATTTTGGAGAAAGCGATATATGCTTTGGATCAGGTTCGTTTCAACTTTCATGCTCTTTTATTATATTATCCTCCAAACTGACAGTTACTTGTAGTTATATCTGGGAGAACGGGTGTCGATTATGGAGACGATGTTGTATTCCCATGCTTAACAACAGTCCCCATGCGTGTGAAAATTACTGGGGATAATAGATCCCTGGTCGCTCAGATCCAGGGTCTGATTACGAAAATGCTCAAGTTTCAACATACTCCCTTACGAGCTATTCAAAGAGCGCTTGGAAATCCGGAGCAGAGACTTTTTGATACCATCTTCGTTTATCAAAGATCAGCTAAGACTAGTCATGAGTCGAAACCACTTTGGAAAGAACTTGATGCCAAAGCCACAGTCGAGTATCCTGTTTCGTTTGAGATCGAGCCCACAGACGATGGCTACCTTGGCTTGCGCCTGACTGGAAAAACCAATATCATTCCAAAAGAGCAAATGGAGACGATGGTCGCCCAGTTCGAATATTGCCTCCGGCATACTCTTGAGCATCAAGATTCAGATGCCATGGACCTAGGCAGCGCGCCGGTGGAAATTCTCTCGAACACACCTGCGGAAGTAGATCGGTTACCTTGCGAAGCTAAACTCCTCCACGAATTTGTTTCCATCTCTACAAAACGCCATCCGCACAAAATCGCCCTTGAATTTGCTACTGCTATCCAAGGCGATCGTGCCGTCAAAGATTCTTGGACTTACCAACAATTCAATGATATGGGAAATAAGATCGCTAATTTCTTGCTTCAACATGGCGCTGTCACCGGAGATTTAATCGGCATCTGCTTCGACAAAACCCCACAGGCGTACTTTGGAATACTAGGAATCTTAAAGGCAGGTTGCGCCTTCGTTGCCTTGGACTTTTCGGCTCCAGTCCAGAGACGATCTTTTATTGTTCAAGATGCCGGTGTCAGAGTAGTCCTTACGATGTCACAATTCGAAGAAGACTTTCGTGGTATCGACGACCTCAAAGTCTACTCTATAGATAATTTACAGGCTTTAACAAGATACTTCAGCCCTGAAGAACCTGAAATCCAAGATTTAACGCCAGATCATCTATCCTATGTTCTCTACACCTCTGGAACAACAGGAACACCGAAGGGATGTAGAATCACCCACGACAATGCCACCCAAGCAATGCTTTCTTTCCAAACGCTATTTAAAGGACATTGGGATGAAAACTCACGCTTCCTCCAATTTGCTTCTCTTCATTTCGATGTTAGTGTCCTCGAGCAGTATTGGAGTTGGAGCGTTGGAATTTGTATGACTGGAGCCCCTCGAGACCTTATATTCCAGGATATTGGAAATGCTATCCGAGCGTTGAATATAACTCACATTGATCTTACTCCGAGTTTAGCCCGCCTGATAACTCCAGAAGAAACACCAAGTCTCTGTAGAGGCGTTTTTATCACTGGCGGCGAGAAATTGAAGCAAGATGTGCTCGACGCTTGGGGCGAAAAAGAGGTCATCTACAACGGATATGGGCCTACGGAAGCTACGATAGGTGTCACAATGTACCCTCGAGTACCGAGGAATGGACGTCCCAGTAACATTGGTCCGCAGTTTGTCAATGTTGGTTCCATGGTTGTTAAACCGAAGACGAATATCCCAGTACTCCGAGGAGCTGTTGGGGAGCTTTGTGTCACTGGCGCCCTCGTCGGTGATGGGTATTTGAATCGCGAAGACCTCACTAAAGAGCGCTTCCCATATGTTGACGGAAAGCGGATGTATCGAACTGGCGATTTGGTTCGACAGCTTCACGATGGGTGCTTCGACTACTTAGGAAGAGCAGATGACCAAGTCAAGTTGAGAGGTCAGAGACTTGAGCTCGGAGAAATCAACGAAACAATCAGAGGCTCTGATCAATCAATCGCTGAAATCGTTACTCTAGTATGCCAGCACGGTCAGCAACAAGTTCAACAACTTGTTTCTTTTATATCATTCAAATCCGATGGAAGGCATGGTTCTTCAGCACCCGGTCAGCTTCTTCTGTCCTTCCCAGAAGTTGGAACACGAGCAAAAATCTTGCGAGCTTGTCAATCCAAGCTTCCCAATTATATGGTTCCAACTTACGTTCTTCCGATTACCAAGTTACCTTTGACTGTCAACAACAAAGTTGATGAGAGGTTTTTGAGAAGCCTATTTGCAAATACGACCGCAGATGTACTGCAAGCTTTCGAAGAGGCAGGTGACGACGACGAGCCCTTTTCCGAGATAGAGGAAACCATCAAAGACACTCTTGTAGATGTTTCTATCGATCCTACTTCCGCATCTAAATACACTTCTTTCTTCCAGCTTGGTCTTGACTCCGTCTCAATCGTAACTTTCTCGAATAAGCTACGGAAAAAGGGTTTCCAGGACGTGGAGGTATCGATTGTCATGCAAAGTATGCTTCAACCTTTCCTCTTACAGTTTTAATATAATCATGACTATAGTTTTATATACTAACGCAAACCCTTTGGGTAGATCCAAACATTTCATCCTTAGCTAAAGCATTATCCAACCCATCCAATTCAGGACAAACAGAAAACACTCATCTCCAAAATGCACTCCAGTACATCAGAGCGTTTGGCATACACCATTCGTATGAAGTACGCACTGCTCTTGGTCTCGAAGAAGAAGATATCGAAAGTATCATGCCTTGCACGCCATTGCAGGAGGGAATGATTGCTCGCGCGTTAAATACAGACAATTCACTTTACTACAACACATTTTGCTTCGAGATAGCTCAAAATACAACGCTCAAAGCTTTACAGGAGGCCTGGCAAAAATTAGTTGACCACTGTGACATCTTACGAACGTGTTTCTGCGAGACATCAGATGGTATTGCCCAAGTTGTGTTAAAGCATTTTCGGCCAAAGTGGGAGACTGTTACCATCCGTCGCCAAAAAAAATCAAAGAAGAAGACCAATACGAAGCAGCTACTCAAAAAGACTGTTGCGAAGCAGCTTGAAATGTCCGATATTATGGCTCCTCCAATAGCGCTAGAATACGTCGACTTGTCTAGTTCTAAACCCAAATACTTGCGCTTGTCGATATTTCACGCCCTATACGATGGCACTAGTATGGCAATGGTCCTATCTGATATTGAGCATCTCTTATCGGGCCACCCACCCCATGAAAGAATGCAATTTGCCGATGCGGTACCAAGAATTCTTTCGCTCGACTTCGAAGGCGCGAAGAACTTCTGGATAGACCACTTAGGTAGTGCAAAGGTGAACTTGATTGAGTCGCAGATTGATTACCCAAGAGCAAAGGAACACCATATACGTAACGTCCCCCAGTTTTCACAAAAGGATATGGAGGAAGTAGCTCGGAAGCTTGAATGCACTGTTCAGGCCCTCTTCCAAACCGCTTGCCTACAAGCTTTAGCTAGAGTGTTTAAAAAGCAGCTTGGTATTGGACTGATTACCTCAGGCCGGTCTTTCGCCGTTGACGGCATCGAGACTTGTATCGGTCCCTTGTTCAACACCATTCCTTGCTACCTTCCCATTGCTAAAGGAACCACATGGAAGGACTACGCTCAGCGCGCTCACGCTTTTAATACCAGGAGCATGCCTTACCACCACACTCCCCTTCGGCAAATCAGCAAATGGGTCGGTAATGGAAGCAACCCACTCTTCGATGTCCTATTCGTGTTCCAGCCGGGAACGACTTCAGAGACAAAGATCCTAAAGGAAATTGACTCCTCTGCGATCCTTGACTATCCAGTAGCCTTGGAAATCCAAAAGAACAACAATGACCATTACGTTATTTCGGTCACAGCCAACTCATCCTATATTAACGAGGGCGACACGTCCAGTCTACTGAAATTTATAGTTACCGGGATCACGAGCCTCCTTCAAGATACAGATGGAGAGGTTCTAGATTTCCGAGAACTAGGAGAAACCCCTTCAAAACCTGAAATTCAAGATCATATGACAAGCGTCATTAAAGCCAACAGCCCTGGGGTGACCACTTTCGCATGGACTACAACAGCAGTGGCTATACGAGAAGAGCTTTCTATACTGACCGAATTTCCTGAAAATGAGATTAACGAGAAATCTTCAATCTACCAAATCGGTCTCGATAGTGTTGAAGCAATTCGTCTATCGTCTAGACTTCAGAAAAGGGGCATTCCTCTCAAAGTCAGCGATATCATGCGCGAGTCTACCATTGAGCGGATGATTTATCACCTTGAATCCCATGAAGTTAAGGCACCTCCCTCGGAAAAATCCACAAGCAATATAGATCTCGAGAAATTCGATGAGGCTGCAATGCGAGCTTTAAAGTTATCCGCACAAAAGCTTGAGGAGATTGAATATATTCTTCCGACCACTCCACTCCAAGATGTCATGGTTGCGGAAGCTTTCGGGTCCGACTTCAATTTGTATTTCAATCATGACGTCTGGGAGCTTCGAAAGGAAGTCGATATCGAGAAGCTCAAAGCTGCTTGGAGGACTGTTATCAGGAGAAACCCTATTCTCCGCACTACCTTTGAAGAAGCGCATGAGCTTGGACTAAATCTATCAGGAGATTACATTCAAGTTGTTAGGAAGGGGGTATCTCTTGAATGGGATGTTGTTGAAGCAAATCACAAAAACGAGTCCGACACGATAGACGAGCTGATAAAAAGTCATAAATTACGAAGAGCACCACTTGCTCTGGGTATTATAAAAAGCAGCGGTCGAACTCTAGTTGTTCTATCCATCTTGCATGCTCTTTATGATGGTCAGTCAATGAGTTTGCTCCTTGAAGATGTTGCTCGGGAGTATAACGGATACAAGACACATCGGCCCGACTATAAACCGTTCCTCAATCGAATTCTAAACGCAAACATGGAAAGTAGTATCGGTTTCTGGAAGCAACTCATGTCAAAAGCATCGCCTCAGGCATTTCCTACATCGAGCCCTGACGAAAGCATTTGGAAAGCAGACAGCAAATCTAAGGTTACAGCTCAAGATTTTGTGCAATTTTGCAGACGGCAACATATCTCAGAGCCGGTTCTGGGACAAGCGTGTTGGAGTCTCCTGCTTTCTGATATCTTTGCGCAGAACGATGTTGTATTTGGCACTGTTGTTTCCGGAAGGGAAACCGAAGAATCGGAGGGTTATATCTTCCCTACGATGAATACGATTCCTATACGTGCCATATTCCACGGAACAATTCGGGATACGCTGGAATCAATGCAACGAAATTACTCGAATAGTTTGGAGCATCAATTTATTGCTCTTCGAGATATCCAACGGAATGTATGCGAATCAGGGCGCCGGATATTTGATACCCTTTTCGTCTATCATAAACACAAGGGCTCAGAAGAGAAGGCTGAAAAACTATGGGAGTCCATTGGTGGGACTTCTCGAATCGAGGTATGTCTGTTGTTTAGATTCGAGATTTTGATAATTACTAATTGGTCAATTTTTCAGTATGCGATTGCTGTTGAGATTGAAATGATCGATGACTCTCTAACTTGGAGGATTTCTGCTTCAAATCATGTAATGACAATGGAGGATGCACAAAACATAGTTGAGCAGCTTGACAATATTCTTCAGAAAATCATCGAAAATCCGACGATGAATTATCACAATTTCTCGGGTTCCTCTCTTGCCGTTGCTCTACGGAAACGAATCAAAGATCAGACTACCCCGTACCTGGATACTATGGAGGATGCAATAGATGTCAACTCCTCCGAACACATGGCCTTGGAAGCACAGATTATAAACGCACTCAGTACGGTTTCCAAAGTCGACGCAAGTGAGATCAAGCCCTCGTCATCAATTTTCCATCTTGGAATCGACTCTATATCCGCAATTCGACTATCATCAGAGCTCCGCAAGAAATCAATCTTTGTTGCTGTCAGTGAAATACTGAGAGAAGCAACAGTGGACAGGATATGCCGCCTCGTAGCCAAAAAGCAACAAAATCCGACGACTAAAACACCAAACTCTTGTGTCCAATCCGAGATTACCGCGTCTCAATTCAATGAGATATCCGAATTAGCAGGCTTAAAAAGTGAAGATATAGAGAGTATCTCGAGAGCCACGGCGGGGCAAACCTTCTTAATCAGGGCTTGGGAGTCGTCTCGAGGCCAAATATTCTTGCCAACATTTTTGTTCAAAGCTCAAGAAACACTCCAGATTGATAGACTGGAACGCTCAGTGGAAAGGTTGATCTACCACAATCCGATTTTACGGGCAACTTTTGTCAATAAGGAGAACACTATTTTCCAAATAATACACAAGAAGGCGACCCCAAGTATTGGGTGGACGGATTTTAAATCCGACATGACCCTAATTTCAAGCCTCAAAAGAATCAACGGAGAGGAACAAAGTCGGATGTACGATATGACTCGCCCTTCGATCCGAGTACGCCTCGTCAACGGCAGGAAAGAATCCTACGTCTTCCTTACCCTCCACCACGCACTCTACGATGCGTTTACACTGCCCACACTACTGTCTCAACTTTCAGATATCTATCAAAACGAAAATACAATTCTTCCTCCACTACGAAACGCCATCTCGCCACAATCAACAGCCGATTCGAGAAAATTCTGGGTTGACTACCTCAAAAATTCAAAGTCTACTCTTCTCCCCCTCCTTGACAAGTATGGTGATTATATAAGAGGGAGGGTGGAATGCTATACCGAAAAACATATACCCAACGGTCTCGATATCGATGCCAATTGTCGGAGGAATGGAATATCACTTCATTCTCTAAGTATAGCTTGCTTCGGACGAATATTATCGAAGCTCGTGATGAAGGATAGTCCCGTTCTGGGCGTATACCTATCCAATAGACATCTCACCTACCAAGATGATGATGAACCACTTAGCACCATGCCAACCTTGAACATGGTGCCCATAATAGTGAGAGATGCTTGCAAATTACCACTACTCGATGTTGCAAAGCAGGTTCAAGAGGATTTGCTCGATATAAGCACAGGAGATGCGGCTAAGTCAAATCTGTTGGAGATATATCAATGGACTGGGGTCAAGGTTGATAGCTTTTTCAATTTTTTGAAGGAAGATAGTTTAGATGGCAATAGCAGGAGTGGGGGGATGTTTGAGAGATTTGATTCACCGGCTGAGTACTCAGTTCTTAGGACGTTCTCAATACCGCACTCATTACGCTCTAACGATGATGAATCCATAATTCAAGTAAGTCTATATATATATATATATATATATTACTCAAGCGAGATGTTTAGAAGCCGCTAGTGCTAACTTGACAATAGACAAATTTAGACCTTGAAATGGCCTCGCGAAATGGGTTTATTGATGTTGGTCTTTTCGCTGCTCTGAAATGTCTTAAAAAGTCCGAGTTGGAAAAGATGTCAGGCACGATTAAAGAAATGATAATGGAATTCAAATAAACTGCTGGAAAGTTGACCGTATCCTTTCTTTTTTCTTATTTCCTTTGTTTCGATTTGGTTTCTAGCATTTGATTTTCGTCGTATATACTCTACTAGGATAATATTTAATTATAGCTTAGGATTTGATAGAAGTTACAAATATCAGATTTGTAAATAGAATTGATAAAATACTTTTGAGTGGTTTACATAACGTATATATTTAAAATACAGCTATAGTAATATTAGAGTTGACGATTACATATGGTCTCGCAGCGTTAAGCACTTGCCATCCAAACGAAACAAATTCACAACGTGAGAGTCCCCGAGATAAAAAATATTTCTAAAAGAAAATAATAATTAATAACAACCTACGGCCAAGATCTCGGGAATACCAAGGGAGAAGCGAAAAGGAATAAGAAATACTCATTACAATCAAAACGAAAAGCGAATGAGGAGGGAAACGGGAACGGTCAGGGGGTGTGTTGAAATACATACATCGTACGTTTGAGCAAAGCCTTTTGCGTAACATAACATGGAGAAATGATAATATCAGATGGCAGATGCGTCTGGGCCTCGCAGATATCCGAGCGCGCAGCTAGCACGGGTCCACCAATCTTGGCAGGCATTTATTAAAGCAATCGTCATAATAAACCAATTTCAATTTTTTGATGCAGCATGTTTTCTAGCTCCCTACTTACTTCCCCAAGCTTATAGCACATATTCCGACGGGCAAATTATCGAGAGCGGTCTTGGCTCGTCTCGTATATTCGCATCAAAGGTAACTACAAATATTCGTATGATGGCCCTACTTTTTTCCCCAGCGGATCAATATTTGTGGGGCTAGGGTCCTAGGAACCTGACTTAATTGCGAGACAACAGATCATTATGATTCCGAGGAGATGTGCTTCCTCAAGATCAACTCGAATTTCAGCGCTGGCGCGAAAATATAAACCTCATTTATATCCTCGAGAAAATCATCAATATCGCCGAATTTCATAACTGGGGACCAAATCGCAGATCGAGACTTTTTTTCTCTTAACAAACCGAGTCAGTACAAAATGTCCGGACAATGTTACGTAAGTGCGGCTAAAAAGGTAAACTCACAAATCACAAAGGGGATCGGGCTGGCTACAAACAATAAGCGCTGCACCCATAATATAATATGACATACCAAACCATCCACAGGCTGAGAGTATTGGTCAATATTGCGTGTGGGTGTGCGAGTTAAATATTTCAGAAATTCTCGAAATTTGGAAATTCTAAAACTGCATATATGGTACCTCAGGGTGTAGGTACTCGATTTAGCTATCCCGATTTTTCTTTGTTACACAAGAATTATATATATAGGTTCGATCATGTACCGACTACCTCGAAGCGGTGTCAAAATATCAACTGAAAAATACATATCACGTGAGAAAGAATATTTGATATATGTATCGTAAGGAGAATCAAATCCCAGGTCTTTGGCTTGACCATCCTTGACCGTTCCATACTTTAATTATATACTCAAGTAAGTAATTTATCTCAGGATCAAGTGGGGGGCAGGCAACTTTATGAGCGCACGCGAGTGGATTCAGCGAAATCGGCGGGGACTCGAACGAATGAGATGAAATCAAATCCGGACATGTGTAGTGGTTTACGTTAGGCAGCGCCCCGCTGTGCCTTTTCTTTTTAAAAGATTTTTTTTTTTTTTTACCTTCTGTCTCCACAAGGTTTCATTTGTCGTGCCCTTCAACCTCCTGCAACATGAATATTTGTGACGACGAACGACTGAAAGTGTTTTTTCCCACCTTGCATGACAGTCCATAAGTCAGTCCCCTTGGCATTTTGGCAAACGAAGCCAGCGAGGATAGTTCAGGATCCCAAGACATGAGATCCCTTCAAAAAGAAAAACGGGTTGGTGTTCTCTCCAATGAAAAGTCGCACGATTACGTTTAGCATATGCAGAGAAACACTGGGTCTACCATAGATACTACTTAGCTATTATGATCTAAATATTTCCAGACTAGTTCATGAACCAGGCTTGCCTTCGAATCTTCCACCGAAAAAAAAAAGAAGGCCCCGTTGCTAGTCATCTATATGTACCTTACATAATGTAAGCACTTTTTTTTTAGTCGATTACCCTTAGCTTGGAACCTCTCATAACCTGTCGTCGAGGGCGTGGGGGAAATAAAATAAGGCGAGAGACGTACAGAAGACGAGACGGATGGATCATAACCGAATTCTCGGAGACGACCGATCTGAATGACCGGCTCTGGGATATGGGGAATGCGATTTGAGCTATCCCATATTGAGGCTAACGTTAATCCTCGCACTCTCCTTTGCTTTGACAGAAATGTGGGAATATATACGGAACGTATATTTCTTATTTTTCAATGCGAGAAAAAGTCAAGGCCGTTCATTAATATTCCTGTTCACTCGAAAAAGAATTTCGGGTGTCGTTTGACTGGAGGTCCAAGCGAAAGCCGAAATTTCCCAGCGAGATGGTTGGCTGCTGGGGGCCACGCCACCAATTTTGATGCACCAGCTCTTCCCGCTTCATTTTAAACCGGCTTGAATTCATGAGTCTGGGGTAAATGGGATGCGGCCACGGGAAAGGTCACCCCCCCAGAACAACCCTCATTTTTCTACTTTCGTCTAGCCGTTTGATTGGCGCCAGCTTCTCCTCGGACCCAAGATATTTCAGATTAAAAATATAATAAAAAAATAAAATGAAAATGTTAAGAAAATGCATTGCGTCGCGATCACAGCGACTCACGCGTTCGGCTAGGGTGCGCAATTTAGACATCATGGAAATGAGACCGCAATCCAGACAACCACGACGCAGATTTTGAGCCACCACCACAGCCTTCGTGACACCAACCGTTCCAGCTTGAAATAACGGAAAGCGCGTGGAAACCCTAAAAAAGGTTTTTTTGAGAAGACGTTATAAGGGGCGAAGAGACTATGGTTTCGAAGGTTGAAATCGCGCATTTAGGCAAATCTCCTAAAGGAGAAATGTTCGGATTTGCGGCCCCCACTCCCATCTGTGGACCCCCACTTGTAAGGGACTCCTGCTCGCTCTCGACATACGACGGACAAGTTCAAACAGCCGACGAGCCATTTGCAGTTTGGCCGAATCTACGGAAAGCAAAAAGGGTTCGGTTCGGGGTTTTTGGGTCGAATAGGACGAACTACTAATGGGATTGAATTCGGGATGCATCAAGCTCGGGTTTGTGGTGTGCGGATCTAACGAACTTTTCAATTCGAGTGCAGCTCGCCGACTTAAAAAAAAATTAGACGACCCGTCCGATTTGCTTTTTTGGGCCGAAGTTTTCCTCTCTTCAGCCTCTGATACGGACCGCTCGCACTCGAGTAATTTTTCGCATGCACAGATGCCAAATCTGGTGGCTCCCAAAGAAAATACATCTCAATACGACACCCTGAACATTTGCGAGTGTGTGTGTCTTTGGTGCGGGGTCATGCATCATCAAGGGAAAGCCCTCCAAAAAAGTGCGTGTGGGTGTGTGGCGCTCATTTGGGAATGCAAGCAGCTGTGGTAAATCTCCTCGTGACGCGCGCCCAGGTTTCCATGTTGCCAAGTAAGTATGTAACGAAACTGGCCGGCCGGAATATGCCAGGCTTACTTACCATCTGCAGCTTCGATCAATTCATTCCCAGCAGCGCTGCGGCAGGCATTTGCCAAAATACGCGGTCCCTGGATCTCCCTACTGCCTAAGTAAGTAACGAACAAGGGGATAAAGTTTAAGGTCAAAGCCAGTTAACGGATGGAAGAATGCGTGAAGAGGTAGCGTGTCGACGTTTAATTCCTGGGAATCGAATTCTCCTCTTTGAGAAAACCATCTGAAGGCGCAGACGATGTCCGGGTAACCCTAAGCTCCAACGAGAAATCGGCCGTCAAGTGGTTTAGATAAGATCCGCTGAGCTGCTTGCCTTGCACGGCCTTGGGGTGTGGAGGGGGTCTGAGCTGGAACTAATTTCTGGGTCACGGATCAACGTGCGCCATGCTTTGCATGCCCTCCCTTTCTGCGAGGGTGTGAGGGTCGTTTCGCGGGTAAAATAAAGTAACCTCTCAGATCTGGTTAAGGGTTTGCCTCGGTAGAATAGAATACATCTCCGTCAATATACATTCATGCAAGGTGGACTGGAGATTGACTGCAGGCGAATCTTCTCGTATTAATTACAAAGCTGCGGGTGAGATACCAATAAGTCGAAAGAGAAAAGTATATTCGCTTTCTGGTCTACATGGTTGACAATCACTGCGGCTCGTTATGTGGTCTCGATGTATGGTCGGCAAAGGACGTGACATCTAATTGGAATCTGGAGCTCCAGAAAAGCTGCATCTAATAACATGCGTCCTTTTATATCCAGTGATATGGATAAACGATGTGACTGCTCTGGTTCAGGTAAAGCGTTCAGGGCTTGGGTGGGTTTTGTTGACGGCTAGTCGGGCCTGCGTAAATCGCGAGGTTGAATTTAAACTCGTCAAATTAATAACGGTGCACCAAGACGTTTATATATATGTGTATGTATGTGGATATGTCCTTTCATCGCATCATTGGTCGTTGAAGTTCTCCGGTAAAGGTCGATAATCAAATCGATGATCATGTCGAGATCGAGGATGCCATTTTAATCAATGAGATAGGGTTTTTCCCCCAAGACGCTTGCAATGCGGAATACCTTATCGGTGAATAGAGGGAAAACAGGGCCGTGACTGGGATCCCGTCTATATAGATGTCTGATAAATAATCTTCGAGGCGTGTTCTTTCTGAAAAGGTTGTGTCCATATGCACAATTTATGCCTAAAGATCAGAAGGCGGACACTCAAGAGAGGAGGGACAAAAGACTGGATCCAATGATATTCCCGGCCGAAGCAGAATCCTTTCCTATCAAGGATTTTTAGCTGTTTCGGAAGACGAGGTTGATTTTTTGGGAGGGCCGAAAATTCAGGTCGCGGGAAAGGGCGAGAGCGGGAGCACGGAGTCCTATCACTTCTCGCCTGCGCAATCGAGCAAGCCTCCCGGGAATACGGCCATGGGCTTTCCTTCTCGCTAGCATTGCATTGACCACTACGGACGGAGTGTGAATACGTCAAATACGTAGTTTTGATTCAATACTGTACAGGAGTCCTCCTGCCTATTCGACTCGCTGGCTAACCACAGTGTTAGCTTTTGTAATTGATATCATTTTTCTAGAAGAAGCAGATCAATCGGACTCACCAATACATATAAAAAGCCCTTGATGACAGAACCACCTTCCTGTTCGATACCCTCACTGCCGTTCCGACATCGAACCTCGGTCGGCCCCAAGCCCCCGAACCCCGTTGCGTCCCACTCGGAAATGTGTCAGGATTTCGGCTATCTCTGAAGGGACAAAGCTTCTTCTGTCTGGTGGCCTGCTGCTGCCGTTTTGACTTTGTGCCGCGTCTTCTTGTTGGGCTGGTTGAGAGTCGCAGGGTAGCTCTGAACATGCAGAGCACCCACCACCACCACATCATTAATTAATTACAGAGAGAAAGAAAAAAAAAAAAAAAGAAGTATCAACAAAATGTGAGCTTCTCCGCATTCTATGGTCCAATAATAAACTCGAGATTGTTCAAATGGGAAATCTGCAAGCGATTTTCCGGAACTCTTCTCCTCGTCCACGTCTTCGTGCTGGAATGGATGTCACTTTTCGTAATTGAATGCAATCCAGGACACATTTTGCAGTGCATGGTCTCAGTAATCCTCCTCCACGGCCAAAACAAAGTCTGACCCCCTGGACTTTTTGCGACCGGATTTCGACGTTATATTGCGAACCTCATTGTTTGTGTAATCATATCATCGCCTTGCCATATGTCGGGCCATGAAAAAGAGTCCAATATAATACGTATGCATTGCGAGTTGAAAGTCTTGTTTTATTTTATTTTATTTTTTTCCTTCTTCTTTATTATTATTATTTTTGCAACAAGCTTTGCATATCATATCAAATATTTCAGGTTGAAGAGCTAACCAGACGAAGTGTCTCATTTTGCCCCGGTCCCAGTCAACTTCCCTGGCGCCATGCCCATGTGCACCATTATTACTTTTTCCTCGCGCGACAAAGTTTCTTGGAGGGGACATCTCTTTTGCACTTTTCCGAGCGATTAAAGCGGGATGGTCCACCTGTAATAGCAATTCAAAGCCCCGTTCTTATTTGCCCCCCCTCCCCTCGAACCCTTCTTTAGTTAAAAATTTTTTTTCGTCTAGCTTTCACCGCAGGTCACAAAGATACAAAAGTACATTAAAAAAAAAAAAAGTAAAGGCAAGAAAAGAAAAGGAAGGAAAAAAAAAAAAAAAAAAAACTAAAAGAAGGTGTGTGTACAAATTTCTTTTTCAAGCTGTTTCGTACGTCCTGCTTGCTGGGTCGGTCACCTGTCTGGCACGCAAAAGACCATCGATTTCCACGGTCCGTATAACAAGTTCTTTACGTCCTGCAAACCAAATTTTCACCATTGTACCGCTGGTGTATTTCCGACATTTCGTAGCATTTTTTTATTTTTTATTTTATTTTATTTTTTTATTTCCTCTCTCGAATGTAGATGCGGAGTGGTATCGCTTTAGTTCCCTCCACCTTCCTCGCTTCACCAAACCCTTCTTTCCAGAATATCTTTTTTAATCCTTTTTAAATTTTCACTTTTACCTTATTTTTTCACTTGTTTTTTTTTTTTTATCTTATTTTTTATTTTTATTTTTATTTCTTTATCAAGGTACAGCCGCTGGGGCAGGTTGCAGTTGATTCTCGATTTCACTGCCACCAAATTACCTAATTGTCTGGGGTCTCTCGACCTCTTTCTATTTCTCAATTGTAATCCTTTCTTCCTGGTGATACCCTTCTCGTTTCTTCACCGTTGGGACGTTTCTTTGATTGCTTTTACATTTGCTTCGTCACCATCCCGATTCTTTTTCGACAAGTTTCCCGCCCTATCAACATAGCATCGGTACTTGCGCATATGCCTTCGGGGTTCTGACCAGACAAGGCGTACATAGTATTTTTTTTACAATCGACATACACTCGCAAAACCCCTTTCGCCCCCCCTTCAAAGACCCTGTAGCGCTTTGTCTTCCTCGGGTAACGATATCCAAGCTCAATTCCTAGGGCTAGCGCGGCATATCTTGGAGTTGTTAGGTCTCTCTGTTTTGAGTCCATGGAGCCTCATTCGACCCATTAAACCCCTCTCCCTTGCCTAACCTTTCGGCCTTTGCGCATTCCCCTCTCTACAAACACGGAGAAATTAATTAGAATAACGAGCAAGCAAGTTCCAACGTTGAAACCCGAGAAAGCATTCGATCGACTCAACAAACTCTTTTCGGCATATTATCACATGGACAGCGTTTGAATAACTTCAGCCGAAAAGAAAACCCGCCGCGCAGCTTTTTCTCTCAATTTTTGGCCCCTCCCCAACCTTCCGTCACCTGCAACAACCTTCTTGTGTAACCACTTGGGGGAAGATTTTATCCATATCTGTGAACCTGGACCGTTAACCGTTAAAAGAGGGAAGAAGTCTTTATCCGACTTTTTTTACCATACTTGCATATCCTTTTTTTGTTTTTGTTTTTTTGGTGTAGATTGCGGGTGTACACCGACAAAGTCGCCTTCTCGCTACGGAACTCCGACTCTCGAAGATTCAGTTCCAAATCTGAAATACCAGCCGGATTCAACTTTTCCCGCAACCCCTACACCTTCAACTGGATCCTTGTGCAGACCAAGTTTTTCCGGTTTCCTTTTGTTGGGTTTGAGGAGGGAGGAGCTGTGAACCCAGTAGTTGGATGATACTTGAACCGGGGCGTCGATTACCTTTGACCCGAAGAAAATGGCAGTAGCACAGTATCAGAATGCGGTTCCGCCGTCTGAGGATAGAGGACGAGAAAAGGATAGGGACTCTGAAGATCAGTTGGGGGACGGCCTGGAAGATGACGGATCGGACAAGGACATGCTTGATGCTTCGGCGCAACCTGGCGAAGCCTCGTCTGCATCTCCCTTGAAGAGAAAACGGAGACGGAGTCGAAAAGGAATGGACAAGAAATACGAATGTACCCATCCAGGTTGCGGGAAATCGTACTCGAGAGCGGAGCATCTTTATCGACATCAACTGAATCGTAAGCTTCAACCCAGGACTGTAAAACCAAGTGGATATGAAAAAAAAAGCTCGGACTCCGTGTGACAACGACTAATATATCATATTGATATTGATAGATGAACCCAAGCAAATATACCATTGCAGTTATCCGGATTGCACCCGCTCATTTGTCAGGCAGGATCTATGTCTACGGCATCAAGAACGACACACGAACAGGGGATCCCAGCTTCAGCGCAAGGATATGATGCAGAATTCGAATAGCTCGGTTGTTAAACAAGAACGGAAAAACTCAATCTTCAAGGCCTCGTCCTCGCCAGATGCATCCATAACGATGCTGAAAGAGGAAGTCCCATCGCCCAGTCTCCCTATAAAGGCTGCGATATCACCGAGTACGATGTCCGGCTCAAGCGCAGCTTCAAGCAAACAAAGCGATTCAAAATCGAAGCCACGGAAACTTCAAACCCACGAGACTAGCAATTCTAGAATGCGCAATGAGCAACGGCCTGCAGGCGGCACTGTCATGTCGCCGACAACAGTGGATGCCCGACGTGGAAGTATCGATATCTCGAGGAAAGTCGATGGCGGATCTCTCGCAGCTGGTAAAGACGGCCAGTTCGGTGGAGTTGGCCTCATGAATAACCAGACTCAACCTAATTCCAATAATTCCTACAACCGACCCAGACTGCAAACAAATGTAACTGCCCCAAATCTCGTCGGGCTTTCTCTCCACTCTCCTTACGGACCGCAAACCCCCCATTCCGCGAATCCGTATCTGCCTTCACCTCAGCAGCGACAGGGACAGCAAAATCAAACTCCGAACGAGAGCATGAACAACGGATACAACCCCGGCCATTCGATTCACAATGGATACATACCACAAAATGCCTTCCAGCCGTTTTCTCTGCCGCCCCCGGGCTTCCCAACCTTGGCTCAAACTCCCACGGGTCAAAACTTTGGTGTAACATCTCCTCCGGCTAGTAATAACTCTGCTGATCAAAACGTGGGAAACGCTACTTCGGCTGCTGCCGCTGTAACCCAAGCTGTTGTCGACCCAACCCAATTTTCAATGCCTGTTTTTGGGGGCGATAGCTATAACAGATCTCCATTCATGATTACTGATGATTTCGCAGCTTGGTTATTCGAGGACTCCACATTTGGCTTTTCTCAAGCAGGTCGCTCTGCTAATTTGGCAGCTTCCTTTCTCGATGGCTCAAATCCATTCCTGGGTGGTCTGTATCTTGGAGATCCGGCATTCCCTACTCAGCAAGGCTTTTATGGCACGCCATATCACCATCCAATGTCTGTTACCAGTATTATTGCTCCGCCTTCGCCGCCTCAAGAGTCACTTCTGTCCGACCATAAACGCCTAGATCTTATGGATACCATCGGCGCATATCCTGACTCTTCTATTCCAAGCCACTGCCAGTCTCATTTCTCTAGTATGGGACGTCTATGTGCAGAACACGCGGATGATGATAACATTTTAGGCCTGAATACCATGCAAATGTACATCTCACTCTTCTGGCAGCACTTCCATCCACAATTACCGATCCTTCATAGACCGACATTCGCGGCCGACAAAACGGAAAACATCCTTTTGCTCGCAATTATCGCGATCGGAGCTGCTTGTGTCGATCGAATGCAATTCCCGCAGCTATCGGCAGCGGCTGCTGACTTGTCGTGTGTGCTGGCTATGAACTTACGATGGCAGATATTTGATCACCAAGATTTCCGTCCTCCTGCCAAACTATGGATCTTCCAGGCCCTGATTCTGCTGGAGACTCATGAGAAGATGTACTCAACGAGGCAACTTCACGAGAGAGCACACATCCACCACGCCACAACACTTACTCTCATGCGTCGTGGGAGTTCGCTCCAAGGCAGGTGTGCCCTCGATTCGCCGCCAAGCGTCAGGGATGACAAAGCTAGCAGTGGAAACGGAGCATCCGGTCATTCTTCTGGTGCTTCGACGCCTGATGAATGGTGGAATCACTGGATTGTCAGTGAGGCTACCAAGAGAGCGGCTTTCGCGGCATTCGTCCTCGATTCCGTCCATGCTACAATGTTCGGTCACTCTGCTGTCATGGTCGCCCACGAAATGCGACTCGCCCTCCCTTGCGACGAAGCCTTGTGGACTGCCACGTCTTCTGCCGAGGTCGGCCGTCTAAAGCAAGCTTTGTACAACAACGGTGTGAAGCCGACAATGTTTTTGGAAGGACTGAAGAGAACTCTCAACGGACAAACGGTCCGCACCAACTCCTTTGGACGGACTATCATCATGGCTGGATTGCTTAGCGTAAGCTGGCATATGAATCAGAGAGACCTACAAGTCAACTCACTCGGCGTTGGAGCGAGCCTCGGAGGGAAGGACAAGTGGAGAGGCGCGCTAACACGGGCTTTCGATTTGTGGAGGTCCGATTTCGATAAGTCTCTTCAATCGAAGATTCCAGTTTCGGAACGCGGATCTCACGACGACGGCAGCTTTTACATCCCCACCCACGATGATGTTGAACACGATAATATATTCGAGTCCAGAACAGTTCTACATCATCTAGCTCATATGGCGATGCACGTCGACATTGTGGATCTTCAGATATATGCTGGTGCGAAGCGCCTACTAGGCCGATCGATTGGAGGTAACGACTCCACTCTCGCGTCGAAGAGAATGAAGGATTGGGCAAACACAGCCAGAGCAAGAGACGCGGTTTACTATGCCTTACAATTCCTAAGGCAGGTATTGTTACCAACCGCCGGCCCAACTATGCCTCACGAAGACAACTCGGGCGCTCCCACGGCATATGTCGCCAGGGACGACTACCTTCTCAATAGACCCTGGGTCCTATACTTTGCAACTTTGGTCGTCTGGGCTTATGGTGTCGCTTTGGATGGACCTCTCCAGGCGCCAATCTACATTCCACAAACTTCGCAAGAAAAACACCGCGACATGCGAAACTATCTCGTTCGAGTCGGGCATCGTGGTTCCCCGGATGAACTTACCGACATTGTTGATCGAAATCGCAACCTCGGACTTCTCCTCGTTCTTCAGAAGATGTTTGGAGAGATGAGATGGGAACTTCTTCAAGAAGCTTCCAAACTACTCGGCCAATGCATCGAAATCTCGAAGGGTCTCATCCCACCTGCAAAAATCAAAATCTAAACCAAAATCTCCATCCCAAAAATAATCCTTGAATCCTTGTTTTTTTAATTCTAGTATCTATAACTTTTAGCTTTACTTCATGGTTTAATGCTTTTCATTGTGCACATGTTCCTCTTTATTTATCCTGGGTCGGTGCTTTCATGGGCGGTTCTTCACATACTCACGTGTTCTTTTTAAATATGTTTTTTCATGACAAGATTTTTTTTTCTCTCTCTCTTTCCCAGGTTTTAACTTTCTTGGGTTTATATCTAGCGGCTATACTGAAAGAAAACTTTACCACTGGTTTATACCTTTGCCATACATGCATGTCTTTTGCTTATATTTTATGGTTTTTGCGTCGCAGCAGCGTGTGTGGCTTTTTTGGTCCGAGCATCATCGGCTTATCTGGGATACCGTGAGGATGGCAACAGGAATCTTTTATGGAATGCTTTTTTTTTTTTATTATTTTATTTTATTTTTCCTTTTGAAAATTTCCTCTCAACATCTACTTCCTCTTTTACTTTTTCTTTACAGCATGCGATTGCATTTACGTGTTTATGGGTTCAAGTTGAAAGGGTTAGGGGATGGCTTTTTTTTTTTCCCGAAATTTCTTCCTCGTGATTGTTATATAGCATATAGTAAGTAGTACATAGTGTCTAAGCCTAAAATTCTGCATTGTACAAACTTTGAAAAATCTATGCATGAGCAACTTTTTTATCGTCTACTCGATCTTTTAATGTATTCCAATATATATTCGAATACGTCTATCTCTGATGTGATAACCTAAGCGTTTATGGCAACTTAAGTTCCCCTAACTAGCTTGATCATGATTCAGAAACATGTTTAAATGTTTCTCGACTACCTCCGGGGTTCGGCAGAAGCTCAAGACAAAGCTAACCTCAATGTGTGTTGTCTGTCTTTAAACTGTTTAGCGTGTCCGGCTAGGATAATCTATCTGAGATAATGCTCCTAGGAAACGAGGGCTTCCTGCTTTATAATGTAGGAAGTACTGACGTCCTTTTCTGATAAAAATAAGTAAAAGCGTAGGAGGGAAAAAATGGGGAGATCGAGGGAAACATTATTGTTCTCATCACGGTGGATGGTATCTCAAATATAATTAAGGCCATTAAAAAAATAAAAATTCTATTTCCCCGTCAAATATATAAATTTTTATTTGGTATAGAAGAGACAAAAAAAAAGGGCTTCACTCATCTCATCTATAGAAGCTCCAAAAAAAAAGGCTTACAAAAATAAAATAAAGACATTTCTCTTCATTAAACAAGCAAGCAAAAACTACGAGGCTTGGATATCCGCTCCTCCTAATTCAAACTCATGCAAGACTTTGATGTATATAAATATAACAACAGCAACAACAAAAAAAAAAAAATATCAAAAATAATGAATCACTCTCCCTTCATCGAGATTGTGGTAAACATAGCATACACCATGAGAATAATAATCCACATGACGATACCCGATGGAAGGTCTTGTGTGATACCGGCGCCGGGAACTTGTCCTGAATTAACAGTTCTCTTGATGACCATTTCTGGTTCCAGCGCTTCTCCATCATCAAGCTGCTCCTCCTCTTCTTGAGGCTCTGCGGTGGGGGATTTTTTGTTGAACTGCGAGCCGGCAACCGGAGTTGGGTCTTCTACTACTCCTGAATCTTCTGCATCACTTTCGTCGACCTCGGCTTCAACATCGGGCTCAGACTCCGGTTCCAAAGATCGTGCTGTCAAACCGCTTCCCTTTGGTAGGGAGAGTGCCTTTGCCATCGATTGGAGATTCTTGATCATATCGTTTATCCGGGTTGACATTGAAGCGATCGAACCTGGGGTGGGTGGGCCGGGGACCGGTGGAGGTGCGGGAATATCCCGTTTCGAGATGTTTGGTCGAGAACCGGTGGGGAGAGAAGAGACCTGGACAGCAAAGACGGCGGCAGCAACAGCGATATAAGAAGTGAAACGCATTTTGAAGATTTTTGTTTTTTGAAATGAGGTATAAAAAAAGATTTGATTCGAGAAGAAAGTTTTTTTCGTATGGGAGTGTCTTTGGGAAGCTTTGTCGTCAATAACAAGGAAAAAGGTATCAAAAAATAATTTTCTTTTATCGGTGAAACTTTGAGGAATCAGAACTTTGAAGTAAAAAAGACTGAAGAATGAATGTAGAAGCCGTCTAGCAGCTATAATTTGACCGAATATTAAAAATGAAAGAAAAGTTTTGATAGGGAAAAAAGAACTGACAGGCACAGCCCAAGAATCGAATCAAACACAAAGAAAGAAGTGAAAGATGAAAGAGAAGGGATGAAGAGAAAAGAAGGGATGGTGGATAGTGAGAGTAAAAAAAAAAAGGTGCACGGAGATGGAGAGGGGTTATGATATATACCAGACGTTACCACAGTGCATGGCTTTTGCTATTACATGCAGACAAGACCCGAATGGCCTAGCGCTTTGGGCTATGCACCATGCCTTGACATGACGTTGCTCAAGTTTGAGCTCCAAGTAATAATACCTAAGGTGAAAAAAGTCGGCTAGCACTCACGGAGTGTTCGACCACTTTGGCATTACTATCACGTCTCCTATTGTGGCGTTAGATAGATTGAGGACTAGTCGATTACCTCCTGAGAACTTGTTTCCACCGAGAGAAGAAACGAAATCCGGCCTCTCTCGTAGTATTTCGCTTTGAAGAAACGGTCATTACACAGCCGGTAATTCTGCAACGGACTAGCCTCCATCACCTTTGCACGCTAAAACACTATGCGTTCCCAGGAGCTCTGGGGGCAACAAGTTCTGCTCAAATACAGATAGCCCTATCCGAGCTTGACCCGGCAAGCATTTCCTTCATATAATCTGCTTGTTCAAAAGTTTTTGGTGGGTCGTGGGGGGTTTAGGGTGCCGCCGAGGTTTGAGTTTGGAGCAAGTCTGGTTTTCCTAACGTTTCACAGGCGCCGTGAACAGGGGTCCCCAATTTCCCTTTCGGGCGACGACCGGGGCTCTGCTGCGACGCCTTGGCACCATCAACACTTTTCTGGGCTGGACACGGGGTTTCAATTAAACGTGGAAACGCCCTGCCCTTCCCAAGATCCCTTGTTCCGTTTCAACAGATCGGATCGTGATGTTTCCTCCCTGTGATCGTGCTGAACAAGATATCTTTGGGTTTATCGATAGATCGATCAAAGCCACCGCATGAAGAAAGAAAGTCACACAGCCCTTCAATTCCAAGCCTGCTCATTGGCACAGGTTCCAGTCCCACAATAGAAGGCGCAGAACTTTCCATAGATCGCGCCCGGCAGTCCTACTCAGATCCTTATCTTCAAGGATATTTTGTCAGGGAGTAGGTTGTTTAGGAACCCTATTAATATATCGCAGAGACACCGCCTAAACAAATGTTCGGACGAAAACAAAATTTAAAATATAAGGATTTTCTAGGATTTTTATTTTGAGAACAGTCGGGAAAAAACCAGCCTCGGAATCTCGGAACTGTATACAATCTGGTATCTCGAACAAAGAAACGCGAATAGGATATATATATGTACAAAAGAGTCGACACTGAAGTGAAACAAAGTTCGCTAGAGTATCGTTCTTGTAATTTTTAGGTTGGGTATTTTTTTTTCCCCCCAAATTTGGAGTATGATACTATACAGGCGGTATTTAGTGTAGAAGGCATTGGCCTTCGAAAGGGTCAATAGGAGAGGCAAGAATTCAGAAATAAAAAGTATTTACAATTTTCTTTCTTCTCACCATCCTCCTAGAGCAGTCGAGTGACCACTCTAGCATTTGCGCCATTGGAAGCCCAAGATCTGGGTGAACTTACCATCGATAGAGTCGGTGGTGAGTTGAGCGTTCTTGGTGGCATCACCGGTGAGACGGACCTGGGAGTTGATGTTGAGCATACCATCAATACCGCAAGGAGACCAAACCATGGACTCGGTTCCGATAGAGTCGGTGAAGACGTAGTCGGAAGCGTATGGACCGTTGAAGTTGCTCTGGGTGCTGGCTTGTTGGGCGTTACCAGAGAAGTAGTAAGTGGACTTCTGGGTTCCGGACTGGCCTTTGGAGAGCTGGGCGTAACCACGGTAGGTGGCCTCGAAGACGCTGAATTGCCAGCCACCTGGGTAGTGGAGGTGGACGTTCAACTGGCAGTTCTTACGGTTCTGGGTGACGGGAACGCCAGGGCCCATGGAGGCGACGTATTCGTCAAAGATCAAAGTGAAAGTGCTGCGATCAGAAGAGATCTGTTGGGAGACAGTTCCGGTTGGGCAGCCTAAATTCATGATGTTAGCATTGTGGAAATTATATTATTTTTCTGATGACCTCTATATTGAAAACCGTACCGGTTCCTCCAGTGGCGAGAGAGACAACGTAGATGGAATTTGGGTCTGGACCGGCGGGGGAGGTTGTGAGAGGGTCGAGAGGAGCAGCCGCAGCAAGGGCGAGGAAGGAAGCAGCAATGGCGGAGGTGGAGAACTTCATTTTGAAATATAAATTTATATAGATATGGGTAGATAGAATCTAAGAGAGTCTTGAGAATAGAGTAGGAGGGATTGATTGCTTTGGTATTGGAATGCTTGCCAATGGACTGATGCTTGTGTCTGCAGAAATAATAATGAGCTCGTGGAGTGACCTAGTACCCCTTTTATAGATCTCTTGGATCGCAATGGCTCCCCAAAGTCAACTTGGAGTTTTGCTTCAATTGATCAAGCCATCCCATAGATCTATCATGAGATTCAGATTAGGTAGTTGGTCACCGGAATGCGGTCTACCGATATCGCGACGCCTCATCCTGTGCAACCTAAATTGCCAAGAAGATATCTAGAAAACCCAAGCTGGAAGCTGCGAAGCTAAGTTGTGAGCCCAGAATCACAGAGCTGTGTGTTTTTGATATGCAAGTGCAGGGGGTCCAGCACGCTCATATGCGGCCCTTATCCGATTATATGCATGATTATGTTTACGTATACACGCATGGCTTGCAGCCGCGGTGCACGGTGGCGACCCCTCCATCGTATGATCTGGACTTTTTTTTTATCAGGCTTGAAGATAATACTTTTGTTTTAGATGTACGATAAAGCTTCCTATTTTCCCTACATTTAATTACCAGTCCCGCAGGATATCCGGATATCTGCTTAAGTCCAAGAAAACATTTTGCTCGAAACATCTGATGATTAACTTGGACAACGACTACCCAACATTCGGCTCATATGCTCATGTTTACTTGATTGGCTTCAAGGATCCTGGAATCCCCCAGAATCCAGCTGAAAAATGTCTTGGACCCCAAAGCTGATTTCCCCTGCTCAAGACTATTATGCGCTATCAGTTATCAACAAAACAACCATGCTTAGTACCAGGGCCCAGGGACAAAGAAGCCAACTAACTCAGCTGGAAACTTGCCATTGTGAACTATTACGCTATGCTGCGATGTTATTTCAGCACGCTACTAAGAAATAAGGTACGTAACCCTTGACAAGTTCGAGAGGGGTAAATCCCGAAACATAGCGTTTACCGTGTTAACGGTCCTTGGCATTAAAGGTATCCATCCAGCTGATAACTAGTGCCTAGGCTATTGATTCCAACGATTTCTTTTTTCTTTTTATCGATGGTTTCCCGTTAGCGCTCCGTTTGTGAAGCTGGTTCAATACCCATTCATTCTACACCCGTCTTAGTAGGTACTTAACCACGCTTTGATGTAGGCTGAAGCCAAGAAACCAGGTAGTCAATCGAACACTAATTGCTAGTATCCATCTTAATTGTCTTCAAACTTTAAACGAATTTTATTCGGGGCTACCAAGTATGTATTGCTCTGATAGGACATCCCCACAGTTACTCGGATATCTTGACCTGAAGACATATCATATGTGGTATTTTCTGTGTTGATTGGATAAATGCTACCATAATGTTGATAGAGTCTGGTCTCGCAACGATAGGGTCCGATATCCTAGACTTATTTAAAATTTTTTGATTAAATTGGTCGTCGCGCAAATACACATATATTTTTAATATCAATTCTTCTATCTATGGGATTCCCCACAATTTGGACGTGGATAATCAAATGTGTTTTGCCATCAAGTGGTAAGAATCGGATCTGACGAACCGAAGGCCTGCTCGTTGAATTCTGTAATAGGAAGTTTCAACGTCCCATGATTGCAAGCACGCCACACCTTTGATCAATTGAGGCCTCGATCGCTCTTTCTGCGGCCTTCCTTATTTGCTTTTAATTTCTTCGATTTTTGTGAAAGAAAAAAAAAAGACTTTTCCTTGCCGGACCAAAGTGAAAGTCCACTGCAGTCCGGCCGTTGGTTTCTCCGGAAATTTTGGTCTCGTACCCAGAAGTCGCAGAGGAAGTCCACTACTTGGGGAGATTTCGAATATACTTCCTCGCACTCAGAGACCCAGCGTGGGGCAAGCTAGAAAAATATCGCGCCATCGCAGAAAGCCATTCACATCCCCTGTATCATTGGGGAAGAATGAAGAATAGTATCTCACATCACAACTTTATTGCCTCAAGAATGAACACCAGCTGCTATGTTCATAGAACATCCTTCCTTCTTTTATGTCAATTTGACTGAATAAGCATAGTACAATGTCGCCTAATCATCAATGCATGAAAAAGACATAACAGACCCTTAACACCAATGCAACCCAACTTACCGAACCGAGAAAGTCCTTATAACCTTAATAACGAGGGTGGGCCAATTCTCCGAATTTGTCCTTCGCTACACCCCGAACTGCATAAACAAAACAATAATCAAACGCCACTGGACGAAATGTCAATTGCAAAGAATGTGAATATCAAATGAGTTGCTGCAGACAACAATAACCAGGGCTCGGTTAGTCATTCTTGCCCTTTCGGATTCTATCCGTAGATTGTCTAGATCTCAAAGCAGGCATTTCTCCAACCACCAGCTGCACCTTCCTCAACTCTTTCGCCCGCACCCATAGCTTCAGCCTCGAACAAACCTACTAGGCTTCCTGGCGCGTATTCTCCATCGAATGGTGCCTCCGCTCTACCACTAGGTCGATGCGCCCTCCAGTCCACTCCAACTTCAATAGGCAACTCTGAAGGAGCCGTCCACCGAGCCAAGATCGCCCGGACAAAGCTTGTCAGATCATGGGGATTTGCAATCCTAGCCGCTCTCAGTCTCTCACGGGTGTAGATCATTTCCCGGTTCAATGCTCTCAAGCCATTTTCGAGAGCCTGTCGCAACGAATTCTGGAGAAGCTTGCGCAGCATTGGCTTTACAAATGGCTTGAACAACCATGCCAGGAACGAGAATTTGCTTTGCTTGAGAGAAAAGTCAATCTTGTGGAGTTTGACGTGGACGCCCTTGAGGATCACTAGCTCGTCAATAGAGCTTCTGGTAAACTCGAGGTCGAGGTACACGTCTATGCCCTTCTCATCCATTCGGACCGAGGCGATACCACTATCTGTAAAGTTCAGAAACCAACCACGATGAACCCTCATAATATATCCTATATCCTCGGCTTTGAAAGTCAGTCCCTCGATTTTGATTCTCGCAGTGGAGGCCAGATGCGTTTTTGTTCTCTTCCAACCCTTGAAGACGTCAACTTCATTGGTTGTGATCACAGAAACCCGGTAAGGCAGAAATGAGGACGAGTTGACCGTCTTTCCTGGTTCGAAAATGATCGGTTCAAGAAGGGTATCAAGCTGTGGTGAAACAAGTGTAAGCCTAGGGATAGGGATGTACTGGATTGCTTCTAGTGCCGTAGGAATTAGGACATTTCCGACATCCGAAAGGAGGTCCACGTTGAATGAATAGCCGCCTGAAGGTTTAAGTGCAAGATCCAACATGGATATGCCTGTGTCTTTTATATTAGAAATCTGCTTGTCGTTGTATATCGAGAGGATGACCTTGTGGGATTGTTTGATCACATCATCCACGTCATGTTCAAGACTCTTGACGTCGGCGTCATTGAACTTCTCTTTTAATTCGTTGTATCTTGTTGTAGGTTCGTCTTCGTGCGTGAATAAATAATCGGGATCCGTCAGAAGTCGCCTCAAAGAATCGGCCACCAAGTTTATGATGTTTTCAAACTCTGGATCTCTGTCTTTATGCTCGAGGAGTTTTTTCAATTTGACTTTCAACGAATCCCATAACTTGCTGTCACCAAAAGACGAAATGAAGCTCCAAAATTGATCGCCCGCCGCCTTCAGATCTTTGTTTGGTCTAACATCAGTGGTAACTTCTTCAACAGCCTCTTCCATAAAGGTTGAATAAATCTTCACATATTCCTTCAATAGTAACGTCAAAGTTGATACGGAAGAGTCGTAGTCTGTATTTTGTCTTAATTTTAGGACAGCTTGTCGAACCCTCTGTTTCATGGCTGCTTTCCTTTCTGCCGTGATCGTGTCCGAAAGTGTGTCTTGAGCATCTTTGCCCGCCGCCTTGACACCCTCTTCTAGGGTATTTTCAACCGCCTGTAACGTCTGTTTCGCCTCATCGTCAACACGGGGCAGGTTGCCTTCTGGCCGATCACCAATAGATTCAAGTGATGTTTCGGGGGGCTCGATTTGTTCGGCAGCGTGTTCCAGACTCCCCGCAACAGTTGAAGCACCGCTTGCCAGGGCTTGACGAATAACTGTTAGCGCATCAGCGAAAAGCTTGTTGAAGTCCGGGTTTTGGAAGAGTAAGGATGCAATTGTCGATAGACTCGAATAAGCTAAATGACGCAAAACCTGTTAGCATACCGCCATGTGTAAGAATCAATTTCCTTAAAGAAACATTACCAGCTTTATATTTTGCAGTACTAATATCGGTTGCTGCGTGTCCGAGACCCTTTAAGTCTACCTGTAGTCGAGCCTTCCGTACCGACCACAGGAAATTTTGGATTTCATCTGCTGAATTCTTCGTTTGAAGGAGCTCAATCAACTGCTTGACGACTTTGCGGTTCAAAGCTACAAATTTTCGTCCATCATAAGTTAGATGTTGGTTGTCCGGGGTGAGTATTTCCGACGCGAGGAACTTTCGTAGTAATATTATCGACTGTTTGGTAGATGGGAGGTATCCTTGTCCTAATGCCCGGAGAATTAAATACGTGTGTAGTTTCTGATCAAGACTCTTTTGATGTTCGGTGACAACTTTCGGAGCAATCCCGTTTCGATGCTGTGGTAGAAGTGGTTCCCGTTCTCTGCCTCCAAAGAAGGTAGACATTGTGATTGTGTTTTGAGAGATAAACTGTGCCTAGGCCTAGAGGCTACTAGCTAATATTGCACAGATTGTTCTTTGTATTGCAACTCTGCTGATGATTAAGGAAGGAGGAATAATTCTTGAATAGCAGGGGGAAGGTAGAGAATAAATAATGATTGCTACGCCGTTTGCATTTCTTACGACGTCATGTGTAATGGCCATTAATGGTTGGATCGATCGCTGGATCAATAAATAACGAAATGACCTCGCAATCGTGATGTCATTTCGTGCGGCAGGCTCGGTCGCTTAATTTGGTGTCTCGACGCGAACTCACACTTTGGGCCAACACCACACGACAACAGCTACAGCCGGCAGCCTTCGATTCTTGATTTTAGCATAGCATTTAAATTTATGATAACCTTTGATTTAGGCTACATAATATAATTAAGCATATTCAAAGTTCGGTGGCTACTATACCTCATGAAATTAACTTGAGAAGTACAGCTCCAAGCTTATATACTTACGCCAGTGGCGCATTGCATCGACAATGAATTTTAAAGGTCTATATACATACTACTTGTCTATCACTGTTGTAGTTAACAATTTATTATACAATCCATTTAGTAATAGCCAATGTCAAATTGAATATGCATGCTTTTGTCAAATTCGTGAATATGTCCTTCTATAAATTATCATTTGGAATGAAGAAACTTTCTTAAAGCGTCTGCCGAATCCAACTTCAGAGTTTCGATATGATCCTATTTTCGCCCAAGCCTTCTGACTCTATGTCTTTAAAATACTAAAAAGAAGATGGTAGAATTAGTATCCGTATTTCCATTCACTATGAAATAACTTGAACCATGCTCTACTAGGTTCCGTTACCTTGACCGTCTTCACTTTGAGCTCCTCCGTTGCAGCATCATCCACCACCATGATAAATGTTGGATGCATTTGTAAAGCCGTAACGGTCCATGCGTGGCTGATACTTCCTTCTACCGCCTGCTTCACAGCTTCAGCCTTTCCTCTACCGTCTGCGATCAACACCACCTCTCTCGCATCAGCGACAGTTTTCACTCCAACGGTAACCGCACTCTTCGGTACAGCATTGACATCTCCGTTGAAGAAGCGAGCATTGGCTACAACCGTCTCTTTCGTTAATGTTTTTATTCTCGTCTTGGAGGAGAGAGAAGATCCAGGTTCGTTGAACGCGATATGGCCGTCAGAGCCCACGCCGCAGAGGAATAGTTCAATTCCGCCGTATTTGGCAATCATGCCATCGTATTCCTTGCAGTTCTCCAAGGAGGGTATGTGGATTTGGGATGGTGGTATATCAACATGTTGAAAGAGGTGTTTGAACATGAATGAATGGTATGACTGCGGATGGGACGTTGGTATGCCCACGTACTCATCCTATCGGGTAGGTTCTCACTGGTTAAAATTCGACTTTGCTTTGGAATTCGAAACGGCTGCGAAGCTTACCATATTGAATGTCACTACATGCTTGAAGCTAACCTTGCCTTTCCTATAAAAGTCGACGAGGTTGGCATAGACTTGCTCCGGACTGGATCCGGTTGGCAGACCAAGAACGAACGGCCGGTCTTTGGACGGTCGGAAGTCATTGATTCGTCCTTTGCAAGTTACTTTAGATTGAAGCCCGGCAATGCCATACGTATTTACGATGGTGGAAGGTCTTTGTTACGTACGAACGATATATTCGGCAACCCACAAGGAGGTTTGCCGTTTGTCATCACGGATGATAAGCCTCCTAGCCAGCCGTCGGGTGTTAGAGATGAGAACACGGAGCTGATAGATCGGAGGAGAGCTAGAACTAGGATTTGCTTACATTTTTGCTATTTGGGCTTAAAGGCGGTCGACACAAATGTAATCGATTCGGTATTGGAATATATACTATATTCTTGCACCCTGGTACCGGTTCCCGAAGTCGCGTTGGGGTATGTAAACCAGCGGTGCGGTATGACCACTCTTAAGATTCGGATCCCGAAGCGAACACGGACTCTTCACCAAGATGAAGTAACCTTGGAGACGAGGGTGCATGCCGAGCGAGTCGTTCAGTCAGCTGAGCCTCGACCGTTCCATTCGTCAGTCTCTATCTCTCCGAAATGGAGACAGTGGTTTGATATCTGTTTTTCGCGCCGGTAGACGTGGTGCAACCGGTTGTTGAACAGCAAGAGCAACATCATCTTCGTGTCACCTTACCACCTACCAGCCACTCCGAAATTAAAGTGAACGCGGCCATTGTCAGCCATGGATTGTTCACCAGATGAACCATGTCTCCACATCTCAAAAGAACCACAGCAGCGAGGGTTCGATATCTCTTCCAGAGATCCGAGCCTAAGAATCTTTCAATCATCGGTATTTGCACTCGCGAATCCCTTGACCATCGACCAAACAAGTTCCCTCTGATAACATAACATATGTTAACATATGAATCGCGAAGCCAAGAAAGCCTGCAGAAAAACAAGGTTGCTTCGGCTGGACCCACTTGACGGAAGCCCAATGTAACCGTTACCCAAAATCGACTACCAAGGCCCCTGTCATCAATTTCGTCACATGCAGATAGAGCAGGTCGCTGTTGCCTACCGTTCCTTCCAGGCCATTTTGCAGCCGGGGTTTCCACGCTTCTTTCGAAATTTGAAGCATAAGCGAGTGCTTCTATTGACAGGGCTCGGAGGTAGCGTGCTTTTTGACATTTTCGCAGTCATGTCGACGGCGGAAACCATCCCTCCATTTCGTTGATGGTTTGCACATGGACCCTCACTATCTCGAGGACCCAAAGCAACGTCAATGTTGGTGTCTCTCGCTTTATCTGCGGGACGAAGTTATATGGGGGAACCACCCGCCCGGGTTCGCAACAGATAATGAGAATCCAGATGAAACGAACATGGTTCTTGGGAGTTTCCCCACAAGCTACCCTACCGAAGCAGTGGGGCTCTTGATATTAACATTGGAGAGTAGGAAGAGTAGCATCGGCAGAACGACGATAAGGAATACAAATCCGTATGCGCGCGACAATGAGACAGAACCTGGCTGTACGAGTATGAACACACAGGACATGCTTGGACGAAACGGTCCCGTCCCTCTCGCCCGAAGCAGCACACGGATTCAAAAAATTACTTAACAATTAACTGCAGTTACACGGATCAACAAAAGAGAGAGAACACTGAGCTATCCGAGCTGTTGAAGGTGGAAGATATTCGAAATAGCAATGAATGCCGGGGGCTTCGATGCTCATTCCTCAAAGCCCCTGCACTTACCTGCATGCGAACAGTGCAGATGCAGGCGAATTTTTACTTTTTTGGGGGGGTTGCGACAGTCCGCTAGAAACCTTACCTTGCGCATTTGAGAAATCTGACCGCCCAAAAAGAAGGTTGCGCACCCCGGTCTTTTTGGACTTTTCGGTCGGCTTGCAGCGAAAGTTTTAAGAAAAATGGAGTGACAGTCGATCCGTCAATACAACAGCACCGATAATCTGTGCATGCGATCAACGTCCCTTCCCAATGCCCGTCCCTGGCGGAGAGAAGACCCATTTCTGGACATACGGTCTCTGATTAGTCGGAGCAATAGCGCTGGTTCTGCATGTTTTGGCAGCTGGTCTTCTGCCTTGCGTACAATTGGGACCCTCCGCATTTCTAGCCTCGAAGTCTGAAAGTCCCAGACTTTTTTTTCTTGATTTTGTTTCTCTGGCGCCCTTGCTCAGACATATCCAGGATTTCTTACTTTGAATCACCTTCCCCACCTTCTCATTCCCAATTTTGCATAAAACGTCCTCGTTCGTCCTTTCGTTTTGTCGCCATTCTTCCTCCTGTAGACCCTCATATCCTTACGCCACCTCGGCAACCTCACCATATCTTTTAGTCCTCCACGGTTGCTTTTCGACACCCGCCCAATATGAGCACAGAAGCTCAGGTCTCCGAGAAGACTGGTGTTCCAGTTGGAACTACTGTAGATCTTGATTCCGAGAAAGCTGTTCCTCCATATGACACTGCCCAGGAACGCACCGGCTGGTTGTACCGTGAGCGTCGGATCGGCCCATTCACGTTACCTTATTATGCAGCACCGATTTCGCAGCTACTCATCGTAGCTTTCGTCTGTGTAAGCTCACCATTTTGGAGAACTCGAAGCTTTCTTTTGCGTAAATCGTGCATCTTTTGTTGCTAACACTCAATCCAATTTAGTTCCTATGCCCAGGCATGTTCAATGCTTTGTCCGGACTTGGAGGTGCCGGTCAGTTGGACGCCACCGTTTCCGATGATTCTACCGTCGCCCTATACTCCACCTTCGCATCAGTCGCCTTCTTCTCGGGATCAATTTGCAACAAGGTTGGCATCAAAACAACGTTGTCGTTTGGTGGATTCGGTTACGCATTGTATTCGGCTTCGTTTTTGGCCTACAATCATACCGAAAACAGTGTGTTTGTTATATTCGCAGGGGTATGCAACTTTTCGATTCGTTCAATTGAAGCGAGAACGAGGCTAATGATATCAGGCCCTCCTCGGTATTTGTGCTGGTCTGCTCTGGTGCGCACAGGGTACCATTATGGTAAGTGGCAAGAGCCAATTTTGAACTCTTTTTTTTTTGTTTTTGGGAAAAAATTCATGATAGTATTATCTAACCGTTGGATGCAGATGTCGTACCCTGCTGAAAAAGTCAAGGGTCGGTATATCAGTATATTCTGGATCATCTTCAATCTCGGAGCTGTCATTGGTAGCTTGGTATGTAGGACGCAAGTATCTTAAACTCGCTGTCGAAACTGCTAACCGCCCGATCAGGTCCCTCTCATCGACAACATCGAGAATAAGAGCGGCAAGGTTGGAGACGGCACCTATATTGGTTTTCTCGTTTTGATGGCAGGTGGTGCGGTTCTCGCCTTGTTCTTGCTCGACTCGAACAAAATCATCCGAGAGGATGGTTCTAAAGTCATCAGCGTTCAGCACCCATCCTGGAAATCCGAGATCCTCGGTCTCTGGGAAGTTCTTCTCAGCGAGCCTTGGATTCTCTTATTATTCCCCATGTTTTTCTCGTCAAACTACTTTTACAGCTACCAGTTCAACGGCTACAACCTGGCCAGATTCACCACCAGAACCCGATCCCTCAACAATCTCCTCTACTGGCTCTCACAGATTATTGGGGCTTTGTTTATGGGATTCGCTCTTGACTACCAGCGTATAAGCCGTGTCACTCGCGCACGAATCGGCCTCGGTTTCGTCTTGGTAGTGACACTTGCCATCTGGGGCGGTGGTTACGCATTCCAAAAGGACTACACGCGTGAAAATGCTGACAGCCTTCACAAGATCGATTGGGTGGATAACGGATACGGTGGTCCACTTTTCCTCTACATGTGTTACGGCATGTACGACGCAATCTGGCAAACTTATATTTACTGGATCATGGGAGCTCTCTCGAACAATGCTCGTAAACTGGCCATCTACGCTGGTTTCTACAAGGGAATCCAGAGCGCCGGCTCCGCAGTCACATTCCGTCTGGATTCTTTGAAGGTTCCATATATTAATGAGTTTGGAAGCACCTGGGGCTTGCTTCTAGGAAGTATAGTTTGTGCGGCTCCTGTGGTCTTCATGAAGATTCGGGAGCATATCACAGCAACAGAGGATCTCAAATTTTCTGATGAAACCGAGTCTGTTGAGAAGTTTGAACAGAAGGACTAGAGTTGCCTCTTTTTTCTCTTTGTTAAGAGTCTGCTTTTCATTACGAATCTCTTATATAATTATATAAGCCTTTTTACAGTTTCAACTGGCGTGAACTTATGGCGTTCTACCGTTATTTCTACTTCTTGTTAATGATATATCTACCTATCGCCCATAATGGCCGTTACAATCTTACCAACATTTTTATCACATTCCATTGTTTTTTCCGGAAACCCCTCAAATATGCTATTTTTAGTAGTTAGCCAAATCCCGCGATCTTCAGTCCCTGGAGTATCGACATTATTCTTGTCATCCCGTTTTTAATCCTTACTAAACGTATCTACATTTAACTCCTCAATCTATCTCTCTAGTGGGCGTTAGGAGCACCTGGCCGTTCTATTATCTATTCTCCCTTATTTCTAAACGTAGTAATTCTCTCACATGATCGATCGTGGCCACCAATCTAAAAAAAAAAAATTCTTTCATTTTGATCTTCGCCTTTATCTACCATCTTTAGATATCTAATACGGCCGGCCTATAATTAGCTTTTGCAACTAGCTAATTTCGGGTCACACATACTTACAAAAATATAAGAGATGGAAGAAAAAAAAATTGTTAACGAAATGAACCATTATGATATCATCCAATGAACTCATCAACATGTGTTTTTTTCCCCTCTGATCATTACCAAACTTTGCAAGTAAGATATATACTTACTTAAGTACTTAAGATAGCAAAAAAAAAAAAAAAAAAAACTAGCGCGATGTCTCTCGGCGAGCCCGGCCGCTTTTTTGAATCATATCGGAGTCGGAAACCTTCTTTTAATTTGGAGAGGTATATATTAGAAGGAAGGAATTTGATTCAAACTTGTGCTATTTATGCTAGGCAGCATGCATGAGATGGTATGGTGGTATCCGTTCTGGGGAGAGATGGGTATCATAACTGTATTCGTGTGTGGCTTGTCCAAATATATACTTATACTTGATAATAATAAGATTTAACCGAATATACGTACATATCTATCAATCGAATCAGAGTCGAAAATTTCGAGATCGAATAAAAATGCTGGATGCCTTGCAATGTGTGCGTGCATTGTTGAGGTTCACATTGGGGGAAGGTTATTCGCATGAATATCGGCCCTGAGTGCTCGCGAAATGGAACCATAAAAAATCCAATTCTCGAAACGAATTCAATCCATGTAGTCCTGATTTCTCAAGTCTCAAGGCGGTCCCAGCACGAATCCTTTATGTTTCTAACGTCTCAATATATTAGTATCTACTTCAACTCGGTGTTTGATATTTACTTTTAAGTGGTTTTGTTTTCTCACAAGTTCAGGATAAATGTTTATCCGATACAAACCGCACATGACATGACATGACGTTTGTCATTTTGATATGTAGAGCTCCTGTGGGATGTATACTTTATATATCATAAACGGAAATCCGTGCAGCCTGCCTATTTCAGCCCAACGTATACTTGCCTTTCCGCCTTTCAAGAACACCCCTAAATGAAACGAAAATATGTAACAAAATAAGAATTGACAGGGTAGATCTATGAGATCCCACGTCCCTCTCGTGAAAGTCTGAACAAACCAGGACAGGACAGGCCAGGCAAGGGCGCCCGGGCGAGAATTTTCAAGCGAAGGAGAGGGCGTAAGCAATAGAGTCAGCCCTAACCTGTATTTGAGTTTTTATTCTCCGAATATACACTTGAATAAGCCAAGAAGTCCGAAAGGAGATCTTCGGGAAGGAGAAGATTCCACCTGGGGAAGAAACTTAAATATTATTTATATCGAATTGTTCGAATTTTCCGTTGTCATATTTTATCATTCGCCGTTTAACGTTTGTTGGATTATGCATGTATATTTAATCAAATATCTGCCGTCCTTGACTTGCGCGATCCGGTGCGCTGACACAGCATTGCATATTGTGGAAGGGTTCGATTTGCAAATGATAGGGCAGAATTTCGAATGAGACTTTGTATCCCTGCAGGGGGGAATAGCTCGGGTAGACTTGCGCAATAATCATGCAACGCCCGCTTCGAAGTGACCGGTCCACGCAGCAGCCGGCCCAGCGCTCAGAACGGTTCAGACGATACTTTAGTTACGGCGGCCGTAGCCCGTCCAGAAGCAGCAGCAAACAACAACAACGCACCGAAGCTATAGCGCTAGCTTCCCGCCACCCTGATCTGGAAAGCTTTGAAGCTAAGCTAAGCTTTGAATTGACACATCGCTCGAAGGGAAAAACTGTCGTGATGGTGAGACATCCCGCACGGTCTTTCCGGCTCATTTTCTAGGCAGACAATGAAGCTTCGAAGAGGGCCCGGCGGAAGGATCCTGGATTTAGTTACGCTTGCGCTCGTTTCCGCTCTTACAAAAATTAACTCGAGACATATACCTATAGTAAGTACTAAAGTACTTATATATGGTATATTTATTGTCGCCGCTGTGACGCGAAGGTGAGCCTCTGAGAGGTGGAAATATGAATGTGGCAAGATCAAGAATCGATTAGTGATATCTTGGCCTTTCGGAGCTCGAGCTCCACACGATCTTGTGGTCGTACGTGCTCGTGATATGATGGCAAATATTTGGTTTAGAGTGGTCTCGAGATTAGAGCATCATCGGGCCTGTTTTCTCGTCTTGGTGTCGGTGATTGTGGAGTGAAGTTAATATAAACACTAATCCTAAATTTTTATATTATTATCTTTGTATTACAGATGTCTCTGATTTTCGGGTTCCGTTCACTCCGCTGCATTGGGCACCAGGAAGAGCCCTTTGTCAGCAACGCCAAACAAAAGGTTGTTCTGAGACCTACAATATCAAATTCCTTTTAGTTATTTTATATGCTTGATAATATAATTAATAGTAATCAGTTCAATCGCCTTAAACATAAAATGCCGGCCAAAATTAGAATCAGGGAACCGCAGCACTCTTTAAGTAATGAAGAAACATTTGAAATAAATATTCCTTCACGATAGTGAGGGCTGGCCTTAGTATACCATCCCCCAAAAGAATCTGCCCAATGAGGGGCAGTAAAGGACTCCAGTGCAGCGGAGAAAATTAATGGCTGGTAGCTGCGGAAGACAGACCCACTTAATGAATCAGCTCGCAAAATTTTGGGTGTTGAACGCAGAGCTAATTAATTAGTCAAAAGCTTTTTGTCTAGATCATAGAGCTAAAGGATCAGAGCTAGCTAGACATGTGGTACAGCGAATAGAGTGAGACGGTGCCGATATATAGTGAATTTAGACGAATACGGTCTCAAGATATCCGATGGGAAAAGGGATAGACTTTAAATTTCGTAGCTCATCTCGCAAGACAATATGGTCATTCTCTATACCGAATACAGAAATTTCGAAACATCAGCTTCTGAACTAAATCGAAGTTACCTATTTTCCCTTCTCATTGGCGATTGGCGAGAAAGAGAAAAAAAAACTATCATCGCATCAGCTCATCCAATGGATAGGATGCAAGTTTGTACATACACGTTCAGCCCTGTCTCAACGTTCGAAATCCACGGGAAGGACATACTTTGTTCGAACGGTAAATTCAAAAAGCGAAACCTTAAAAATGAATGGGGCCGTAATTTGTGGAAATTTCCTGATTGGCTGTAATTAAAGCACGTTTACAGCTAGACAGTTTTTGCGGTATTTCTACAATATGGCGTCTGCACGGTAGCTTGGTAGTCGATCAGATTTGGTGATGCCGAGACGAGGTGCACTGGAGCTAAATCTTTTTTTTTTTTTTTGCTTCAAAGATAGCCAAAAAGCTAGCTGGTTTCTGGATACAGTACGCTGGTTTCAGGGTATAGGGATTTTCGATGTCCTTTCCGTAATCAACTTTTTTTTTTTTTTTTAACCAGCGAAACGTAACGAACGAACGCAAGGAGCTGTCTAAAACAAGCACTTATGCCTGTTCTATCACCTTGCTTTCCCTTAACTCTCACCTTCGCGTGAAATCCTTGCAATCGTTTTGGCAAACCGAACCCACAAACACTGGTTTCTTTGCGAAGAAACCGATTTATTGTGCCGTATCACCCTGCTTTCCTCGGAACCAGGAATCACCATGATACCATTTTACTTTATTTTATGAACACTCACTCACCCACACCCCGGCGGCATTTGTGGAGAAGGTGTCCTGTCCAAAGAAAGAACATTTACTCAAGTATTGTATTGTTCGGGAAGAAAAATGCCCGCCGCAGTTTTTTGGTTTTTACAAGGGCGGTCTTCTGTTTCGAGCTTCTCTCGCGAAAAAAAAAAAAAAAAATGCAAATGGAACTCGTCTCAACAACCCAAAATGATCCCTGGTTCCGACCAGGCCCAATGCTTAACTTACTGCGGTATATGTTACATCACGGGAAAATACATCGCTTGAACATTCGGCAGGAGAGAGATAAAGGAACCAGTCGTAGCCAGCACCTGCCGTACCAAACAAAAAAAAATAAAAGGTTACAGTACAATAGTGGGAAAAAAAAAGAGTCGAGGTATCGTGGGTTGATTTTTTACCATCCATCTCTCCTGGTCAAGTGATCATAACTTATTAATAGAAGCGTTTCTCGTTTCTTAGGATCCACTATTTTTCTTTGGAGGTCCCTACTTAGTAATTAGTCTACCATGATGATGAAGAATAATTCGATAACCGCTCCCCCGGCGGTCGACTTGACCAGATCGTGAATGGCGGGAAAATAAAAAAATAATCTCATGTGTTGGTATCACCCATCACAAAGCACAGGGCTGTGGCAGCTTGGCAGCATTCATGATGAATTCTTTTTTTTTTTTTTTGGAGAAATGCCACGCTCAGACTCGGAGACCTCACTAGATGTACACCTAACCCCCCTACTTGATATCACATCGATCGATTCGCACATTTAACTTCCAAAAAAACCCCACTAATGGTGTGTTTCTACGGTAGATCTTTAAAAACGTCTACATGCACTCTTTAAATTTGAGGTAAAAATAAGTTTAATACACCCCCTAGCGAAGAAAAAAGAGAGAGGTAGCATTGTCCCGTCGACGACGGGGGGGCAGAGCCTCAAGAAGATCTCGTAAATCGTGATTACCGTTCTTAAGTGCTGGAAGTATTACATGCCACACACTTCCTTCTTAGGGCAGATAGTAGACGCATGTCGCACCCGGATTATCCGAGTCGTCCGCTGCTAGCTAACTAAACTAAACAAATATTGGAAAGAATATGGTATGGTATATATGTCCAATGACATCGCTAGCGCTTTGTTAGCTGTCTTGCCTCTCTCTGTCTCGCTCTCTCTTCTCCACGGGATCGTGTGCGTTGCAGGCAAATCTGTATTTTGACCATTTCGAATCGGGGCGGGTGGGGGATAAAAATAGTGGTCATGTCGAAGAAATCAACACTGGCGCTCGAAAAGCTGTTGAAAGTCGGTTATGGAAAAGAGGAACTCCGTTATTCACGCGGTCTCAAAAATATGCACCTACCTGCCGCTTCTTACGGTAGAGTGAGTAGAAAAGAAAAAAACAAAAAAGAAAGAAAGAAAGAGCCAGCATGATGATCTCGTGGTGGCGTGCGTATTATGTATGGATGTATACATAATCCACCCAATCGAAAAAGCTTTAAAGTGGTTTTTCCTTTCGAAGCTTTTTTGGAACTGTTCTGGAAACCCAGGCGATTTCGGCCAAAGAAACTCTCCCGAACACAAAAAAGGTATTCCTGCGGTGCGGCTTGTCGGACCCCGCGACCAATAGGGCAGGTGGGTCCTCCCTTCACTTCGTATGACCAGACATAGCCCTGAACATCGATGTTTGAGTTCCTGGCCCCATGTCGATACAAACGGTTGACAGAAATCGCTGGAGATCTTGTTCAGCAAAAGAAGCACAGTCCACAGTTCTAAACAATGTCAGCGTGACCACCGGGTCGTTTTTTTGGGGGGGTCGAAAAGAGGGTTGTCGCCAGGAATAGAATTGTCGTGAATATTGAGTTTTCTGGATCTTTGGTCTCTGAATGGTTCATCCGGGGGGGGGCAACATAGCCCCACAAGGAACTTAGCCTCCCCGACGGAATGCTTCATTTTTTCCTTATGATTGCTCCTTTTCAATTGTATATTTTGTATATTTACGACTCGGAAAGTCTCATTTAATTGAAAAAAAAGCGGTCCTCTTGAGTGATAAGCATGCCTCACAAAGCACGTCAACTGGAGCCGAGTGATGCGACAAGCAAGTCCGGTGAGCAAGGGGGGGCTGTCCGCTGTGATATCCCGCGTTATACAAAGGAGCTTCTTTGGAGGCGAGGCCGAAGTTCATCAAGATGGTTCGCTATGATGTAAAGTTTGTAAAGTTTAACGTTATAACTGCAATAGCGATTACGCGACGTATTGGTCATGGCTTCAAAGGTTTTTTTTTTTTTTTTTTTTTTTTTTTTTCTATTCTAGTTCGGTTGGGATTTTTTTTGTGCCCGTAGAACGAAAAAGGTGAAGAAATCCCGGAGATGTTTCTGAGGTTTTGGCGATCCGGGACAAGGGAAACGATGCTTGAACTAAGACGCCGGCTTCCATGGATCCACGAGACTTTTTCTTATTCTCTCTTTTTTTTCCTTCAACCCGATGTATCTTTTTTTCGCAGAAGGCCGTTTTTTGCAAGAAAAGGCCGTAAAACCGGGTGTATCCAATGAGAACCCTATAAAGTTCTGTTTCACTGGACATGAAGAGGGCCTGTTGGTACCTTTTTGTTCACGAGGGGGTGGTTCTATTTTCGGGAGCGGCCAGTCTTGATCTGTATGGAAAACGCGAGCTTCTGCTTACTAAACGATTTGGATGGGGCCCAGGACGAGAAGGGAAAAAAATAAAAAAAAAAACCCTCTTCATGAGAGAAGCTAAGTTACTTGCTTGTGTCTCTCCTGATCTCTATTTCTCTCTCTCGTAATATGCATGGGCTCCGCTGGTTAGATTCGATTTCATCCGAATCCACAAGATGTTTTTGGTGGATTAAAATCGTTGATATCAATCATGTAGTTCGTACGACCGGGTACTTCTGCCGCGCGTTGAACTGAGGTCTTGGTTGGAAGACAAGGTGTCCAAGTAATTATAGGTACAGCACACACGGAAGACACACGCCAAGCAAACCTGCCTCCACAACGTTTTTTGCGGATCGAGGATATGGGCTTGTCTGTCGACTAGCTGTGGAGTCGAGTGACAGCATTATTTAGGCTACTCGTTTAGTTTAGTGAGGGCAGTTCGGGAACGGCAATCGAGAAGAGGGTAGAAGGAAGTAAGGTACTCCATAGGGTTGCTAAACATAGATCTTTTTTTTTTTTTTTTTTTTTCGAGAGAGGGAATCAGCAGGGGGGGGTACGGAGTGTTGATGGGATGATTCGATTTGAAGTAACGACCGGCGACCAGATCAGATCAGAGAGATATGTTTTTTTTTTGTTTTTTTTTTTTTTTTTTCCTGGAAGTGTGTGTGAATGGGAAGTTGTCAATTGCCCATGAACCATGCTCATGGCTATATAGCAGAGTAGTATCCTCCTTAGGCCAATTGTACCTTCGCATAGTCCGAGGTGTGGCTAGTTACCGAACTAGGTGAGATGATGGGCCTTGTCAAAAAGTTCGAAAGCGTGAGAATGAGAAGGAGAGGGTCAAAGTGGGAAGGAAGCAGGAAGAAGAAACGTCAACGAGTGAGGCGCGGTCGTCTGGTATCATGTTGTATTAGAATGTTCTTCTACGAAGGAAAAAGACATGTTCTTTTTTGTCCTTCGATTTGATTGTTTCTTTTATGGTTCGATTGTCCTGGAATATTAATAATGATGGCAGCTTGGACGTTCTATCAGAGAGAGAGAGAGAGAGAGCTGCATGACCCGGAATGCGAGCGATATCAGAGTTGCCTAAGCAGAATATACTTTCTTTTATATGATTGCTTTTTGACTCAAAGTACTAAAGTACTCCGGGAGGAGGGGGGACGACATGACAGGGTGAGCCCTTTCGAAATTCGCAGCGGCGTGGGGCCCCAAATATGCACAAGCAAGCAAGCAAGCAAACGAACGAACGAGAGAGCTTGCATCTGCGCTGCGACATTGGGTACCTCGAAAGCTCTGACGGAGCCAGGTTGCGTGTATGTATGTATGTACTGTACAGGTACAGCACCCTGCCCGTTAAGGCCCTTTTTGAGTTTTACTTGATCTTTCTTCCCTTGCAGTATATATAAGTAAGTACTTAAGTACTTAAGTATATAAGTACTTATATATCGCAAGGGATACTCTCGGCCGGTCAGAAAGAAGAAGTACATGTACCCACTGCACTACACAGTCCGGAGCTGCAGAGCTAGAGCAGAGCTGCAGAGTGAACGTGTCGACAGACATACGAGTTTGATTCCCCCCTCATTTTTTCTATCTCTATTTGATTGAAATGAGAAACTGGGACTAGCTCGGTGGGAAATACTAACCAAAAAGTGCCCAAAAAGTGAACGTGAAAGCTGGATGTCACTATACTAGTCCCCTTGTCCTAAGTTCTCTACTCGATTGGAAACCCCGGTGCCCACGCTTGCAGAGTTCGTACCAT